>DWLS01005583.1:0-12542 GCA_018246255.1 Pachliopta kotzebuea | reverse complement strand
CCCTGTGTAACAATTGAATAGGTATAAAATTATGTAAATTACCGTTCACAATCAATAACAATATTTAATATTATAATCCATAATCAATAACTTTTAATGCCGGCATCAAATAATCTTATCCAGTTAATCACAGTTTAAACCAGAAAAAATATGTTTTTGCAGCAAAAAAAAAAATTATCTTTTTTAATTTTCCTTCCTCAACCTTTTTAAGGGATTTAAGCCCTCGACTTAAAAAGTATCATTTAGTGTAAATATACTTTAGTACATATGTATATCAATTCGTGGACCATAGCAATCGTGGCTTAATCCCTCGCAATGAAGTTAAAAAGAACTTCATGCTTACAGACGGTTTCGGAGATGTGATCCTCAGACGCGAGTCTGCTGCTTCATGAGTATCTTCAGTATAATGTGTTCTGAAGAGCATTTCGATTATATGCCCACAGCCACTTTTCACCATCGCATCATCCGCCATCGACATACAATTCATCCTCATAATCAAGAACCGCAATTGTCACGGACGGCCCGGTTCCATAGAAATTTTCTTCCAAGAACCATTAAGTTATGGGATGAACTCCCTGCCGAGGTTTTCCCAAGGAGCTACGGAATTGAGTTGTTCAAAAAGGACGTGATAAGGTTTTTTCGGGGTCGCGCCAGTGGTATCTTTGGTATAGCAGCCGTCTATAAGCTATGGTATCTACTTACCATTATGCAGGTGGTATGCTGGTTATCCAACTTAGTAGAATAAAAAAAACTTTGTGAAAACCATGGCATTTTCCACACTTAAAGAATAATGTATATTATCATTCAGAAGATGCTCACGGGTTATCAGAGGCCCTTCATCATAGATTTCCACAGTGATCATTCCAGTGTCTTTCCGCAAAATTCACCAGATCTACATTACACCTTGTGGGATATTGTTGACTACTATTTCTTTTTAAGGAATTGCTCATCAGTCCTTTGAACAATGTGCTTTGCCTATTGACATTTAAGGTTAGCAATATAAATAACTACGTGAATAGATTTACACAAATTAAAAAATCCGTCGACCAACTTCCAGTAAAAAAGAGCATTAAGAAGAAAAAGATGACTTTAACTCTTATATGGATGTCTTCATATACAATTCGACAACGCGGGAGCATCCTAAGCATGGTCCTTTTCATTACCTTCTGTGCTCCTTCATGAGGCCTACCGTAAGCTTCCACATCCGATTTCACATCTCATTGACGACACGTATGAATTAAAGAAGCCTTCAGATACTTTGGTCGTGAGAAAGAGATAATGCCTAATCAGCCGTCCAAATTCTGCCCTGCCGGTTTGGATCCATAGTATGACTTGTTTTTGGAAGTTGGACTTACTAGCTGAGATATTTCATTCTTTGTTATGCTTGAACTATTTCATTTATGTCAGCTGCAAATTATAATTTCTCAATAACTAATTTTACCTCGAGTTGCCATCCGACGTATAGAAGCCGGAGATATACATCACTTCGCTGTACATATCTCATAATTTAGAACAGGGCGCTTCATTTGGACCTTAATAAAGCGACTAGCAAGGGAATGGAACAATCTACCAAGGTCGGTGTTTCTGTCCAGATATGCTGAGAGAATTTTTAAGAGTGAGTATACTGCTTTCAAACTAGTACGCTTTGCTACCATAGAAAATTGCTTGACTATCATTAATCGGTATACGCCCATTCCTGGTTATAGGCTTCTTCCAAAAGTAATGGGATTAGCGCCGTTTCCTACCATAGGCTCAATATGGGTTGGGTTGGCTAGAGCCTCGTCTGTTGATTACAAATCGCACCACGGATAGGTAAGATTAGCTTGGATCTCGTAAGATATTGTTCAGGACCCCTTATAACCCTTAATAATAATACAGTATAAATTCCTGATACTAAAAAGTATCCATCGTTATATTAAAGATTAGGAATATATATAATGAATACTTCTAACGTTCGATTCTAAACTACAGTATCGGTTAAAACTAAAATAATCTTAGCCAAGCGTGTAACTTTTTTTATAGGACATCAAGCAACGGTTTTTGTTAATATGATAACTCCTACTTAAATTCAGGTATATAGTTTTCATATTCGAACCTTTTTGACTATCTTCTGCCCCCAAATCGTCTATCACCATAACAGCATCTCTAAATTCCAGCTGCCTACTATTAACTCTTCACAGATTCACTATAAAATTAAGGCAATTAGTCATTTTCTAATAAGCAGGACAAACAATTTCTTTTTTCTTTAAAGCTTAATAAATATAATTTATAATACCTGTGTGTGTAATTATCATAAATAATCCGGAAGGATTATAGATTTCAACATCTGCCTATTCACTCTGACATTTGGCATTTGAATAAAAATAGGTTCACAGGCAGCTCATCGCCAGTTGACGCAGTGACGGTCATACTGCATTGAACTGAACGTCCGTCAGAATGAACAGGATAGCATTCCTTCTCTCCCTGCTCTTTTATTGTGCTGTGGCCAAGCATGAACAATATAAAGGGTGAGTTAGATTCTACACTTGTATATTTTCTAGTATATTGGCGATCACCAGTTAGTTTTTTAAAGAAACCAGCAGATTATTTACCTTCAGTAAATGAAAGGTGTATCCAATGCCGCTTTGTTTGAATGTTTACAGAGTCTCAATGTTATTTTTCTACGAGGCGAGTACCTAGATGGTCTCTGGCAACGGAGACCTACCACGAGTAAATTCTCCAGTAATTATTTGTAGTTTCACACAGTTATTAACAAAATATTAACCAAGTTTTAATAATATATATTAAATCATCTATATAAGTATCATCATCAAGCAGTAGTTTACAAATTTCAGTGTTGTGAATTGTGGGGCGCTGACCAAGCGAAATCATTCAATTAACTAGTACACATTCTAGCAAGGCTTAAATGTTAGGATCTCAGCATTGAAACCAAATTATTATATCATTGCATAGTAGTCTTTTTTATAGTGAAAGTGAGCAAACAATCGAACAATGGACATGATTTGATTACTGACGCCTCTAGACAGTCGCAACGTTTACTATGCCGACCTTGAAGGAGGAATTTACAAAATTGCCAGCAATAACCATCTCATAACCTATCCCATATTCTTCGCTAGTCGATAGACGTCCACTGCTGGATGGATAAGCCTCCCTTAATAGCGGGGAGATTTGTGTTGTCTTCCACTATGCTGGCTTAATGCGACTTGTTGATGTTGTTGTTTACGTTTGTTGATTACCAGGATGTACCATGAGTAGAAACGATTTGTAGTAAACTTTCTAATATTTATTGTTACGCGCAAGCAAATAATTTTAGGAGAACCTCCACCTCGTCTTGTCGCCTCATCGAAAAGTTAAAAGTTACCTAAACAGCACGACTTTACTTAAAGATGACAGTCAATGATAATGATGATAGTAATAAAAAGTATCAACAATTTTTAGGCATGTTTTATACGAAGTCAAGGTGAGCAATGAAGGACAAGCTCATCAAATTAACGCACTGGGGGATGTGCCGGGGATTGACATGTGGTCGTATGCCACACCTCTGCAGCCAGGTTACGTGTTGGTGCCAGGTTCACTGCGCTCGTACTTCGAAAGTCAAGTTGTCGCTGCTGGAGCGGAATATAAGATTGATGTTGAAGATGTAGTGGAGTAAGTGTTTTTTAAAAATATTTGCATGACTAGTTTTAAACTCCCAAATCAAAAAGTTGACTATGATAAATTTAACGCTCTGTCTATAGTAACGTGACTTGCTTATCTAGATTGATTTTTTCCTTATTCTTTTTGTTCTAAAGTTGTCTAGAACAAATCAAAGTAATTTGAATGAAAACTAGTTTAAATAGAGATCAATCATTAGACGATAATTAGATTTTTTATCTACTTTTCGCCGTTTAGGTTTTATAAATTTGCTACTAACATTATGTTACCATCATAAGGGTATACATTTAAGGGTTTTCTTGGAAGACCTCGCACTGATAACTTGTCAAAAAATTATTTAAATTTAAAAACAAAGTTTATGCTATTCGAAAAAGTCATTTCATATACAGAGTTAAGATAAATTGTTATCATGACAAAGATTATTTCGTAGGATGTTGCAAAAAGAGGATCAGATGTTGGCAGCAGCTGAACTGCGCACCAACAGAACTGACGGGCGTCTATCCTTCGATGTTATTCATCGTTATGCACAGGTATGATAAGGAACGTTTCCATTTAAGTAAAACCGTGAGCATAATTATTAGTACAATTAAATTTGGGATTTTAAATCTCCGTCTCTTATCATCACTGTCAGTCATTTTTACGTTAGAAGTGAATTGATAAACAACGACCTCCCGAACCGATTTTGTCGGTTACTAATTTAGTTTAATGTTTAACTTTAAATGCTATAAATTACCATATACTGCAGGCTGTGATAAGTAATTTTGATACACAAATATATAACTAAACATCTATTCTCTATAGGCGGATCTATATTGATAACTTATCAGTAATTTAGTTTGATAATAAATGCAGTATTTGGTAAATAGATAATAAAAAAGAAATAGAGTTAAAAAAACAAGTTACTTTAAGTATCTTTTTTATTCGACGAGATGTACAAGGCGTTCACCAGATGGTAAGTGATACGCTTGCCCATAGTATAGCGCTGGTTAAAGTGGTATACACAGCAACACATTTCACCCGTCGAGTTGAAGCATAAGATGTTAAGTCTCATTACCCCAGTAATTTCACTAGAATACACCGCCCTTCAGATCGGGACATATTAATGTTTGCACAGCACTATTTGACAGAAGAAACAAGAGCTGCAGTGTTGATTACTTAAACGCTCTCCGGGAATAAAAGACATACCACCAGTTCCTTTTAAGTAACTAAAACACCATTTATGTAATTTTTCAGGTAGATGCTTATCTTGTTGATTTGGCAAGGAGATTCTCAACCGTTACCGTAGTAACTGGAGGAAAGAGCTTTGAAAGACGCGACATCAAATACTTGAGGATATCAACGACCAATTTCCAGGTTTCTTTCTGTCTAAACTTACTTAAATGTCTGATCTTACCAGTACAAGAAAAATAAAATGTTAAATCTTTATTAACTTTCAGAATACCAGGAAACCAGTAATTTTCATTCAGTCCTTACTGCACGCCCGTGAATGGGTTACTTTGCCGGCGAGTTTGTACGCTATCCGTAAACTAGTTGAGGATATCACTGACAGGGATTTAGTTGACCGCATCGACTGGATCATTCTGCCTATTGCCAATCCTGACGGATATGAATTTTCTCATACAAGAGTAAGTACATTCCAATTTTAACGAAATATTTGAACAACTTTTTTATGTTGTTGTAATATCAATATGAACACACAACAATGTCGATTCTCCTTAGCAATGTGCAACACTGTTTTGCTATGTACACATAGGTTCGCCGAGAACTCGGATTACAATCCATAAAATTCAATAATAATCTACGTTATTTTAACCTCTTGAAGTCACTGTTGAATATATCTTCAAAACGAATTACTTCACCGATTAATGGCTGCTAAAAGATTATTTGCATTCATATTTAATTTGCACTGATTTACAATAACAAGATCATTAGACTTAATAATAATTATTCGTTTTTGTTTTTCTAGACTCGTTTCTGGAGGAAAAACCGATCCACCGGCCACATGATTGGAAATGTTTGCATGGGCGTTGACCTTAACCGCAATTTCAACGTCAACTGGGGAACATTATCCAGCAACGCACCGTGCTCCGACACATTCCATGGCAGAGCGCCTAACTCCGAACCGGAAACTGTGGTCGTTCGAAATATTTTACACGAATTCAGGAACCGAATTGAATTATTCTTAGATGTACACAGCTTTGGAAGTATGATCCTCTTTGGTTACGGTACCGGGGAGATACCCCCAAATGCTCTCAGCCTTAATACCGCCGGTGTCAGGATGGCGCAAGCAATTGATGCAGTTAAATGGGCCTCCAAACCGAATTACCGTGTTGGAAATTCCGCTTTAATTCTAAACTACAGGGATTCCGGCAGTGCCAATGACTACGGGCAAGCTATTGGCATTCCTCTTGCCTATACTTACGAATTACCAGCTTACAGAAACCAAGCTGGCCAAAACGGTTTCCTTGTAGACCCGACTTTTATTGAGCAAGCCGGCTTCGAAACCTGGGAAGGTATAAAGGCAGGTGCCAGATTCGTGCTACAGCATACCAGAAAAAACCGCGACTGATTTAATAAAGAATACTACTAAAGCTATACGAATCTTTTTAATACAGAAAATACATGTAAAAGTTTTGTTTTATTTTAGTATCAACTTGCGTGTACAAGAAACCAAAACTTCAAATTAGTTAATTATATAAAATTTGAGTAAATTTAGACCCAAGCCCAAAACATAGCCCAAAATAAGTTATAAAAATTAATAACTAAAGCACTTGAATTAACTAGTTAACCATGTTTAAATTGTAAAGAGTTTAAATATGGATATATAAATATTTAGAATAGCAAATAGACCAACTTGAGAAAAGTAGAACTTTTCGTGGATATATATCGGGTGATTCATTTAGAGGTACTTTTTGTGGTGGGGATTTAATTGCAGATTGCAGATTGCAGAGGCATGCCCTCGTGTCAACTGAATTAACATTCTTGTTCAGTAGTATTTGAAAATTCATAATGGAAAGACTTAGCTCGGCACAGCGTCTACAAATTGTTCAACTGTTTTACAAAAATGGGCATTCTACAAGGAATGTGTTTTGAGCGCTAAGAGCAACTTATGGTTAAGTTATGGTTAAGCTTATGGTCCACATAATCGGCCTACCGAACGCACAATTCGCTATACCATCTATAAGTTTGAGACCCAATTTTCATTACTGGATAATACTCGACCAAATAGACCTCATTCAGCACTTAGTGAAAGAATTATAGGTACGGTAGCGGAGAGTGTACACGAAGGCAGTGAATTGTCAATTTGGCGCCGTTCTCAACAACTTATTTTACGTAAGGATCTTTCTTTAAAAGCTTACAAAAAGTGCAAGAACGGAAGCCGTCTGACCTTCCGAATCGTTTCCGTTTTAGTCGTTGGGCTCTTGACATGTTTGCAGAAGATCCACTGTTTCCGACAAAAATATTATTCATTGATGAGGCCCATTTTTGGCTTAATGAGTTCATGAATAAACAAAAGGCCCGTATTTGGGGTGACGAACAACCCGAAGAGGTTCAAGAATTGCCATTAAACCCAGAAAAAACAACTTTTTGGTGTGGTTTATGGGCCGGTGGAATAATCGGTCCATCTTCTTCAAAACATCGTCCGGCCAAAACATTACTGTGAATGGTGACTGTTATCGCGCCATGATAACAGACTATTTGATACCAGAAATTGAAACCCGTAGTCTCGACGAAATTTGGTTCCAACAAGATGGCGCCACTTGCCATACAGCTCGTGAAACCATGACTTTACTGCGAGAGCGATTCGGCGAACAACTCATTTTACGCTTTGGACCAGTAAATTGGCCGGCTAGATCATGTGACATCACACTTCTTGACTTTTCCTTTGGGGCTATGTAAAGTCCAAAGTCTACACGGATAAGCCGGCTACAATTGAGGCATTGGAGACCAATATTACTCGCGTCATTGGCCAAATACTACCCGAAATGCGCGTCATTGAAAATTGGAATTACAGAATGGACGTTGTTACCCGTAGTCGCGGACAACTTTTGAAAGAAATTATCTTTAAAAAATAATTATAAACAATGGTTCTCTTGTTTGATAATAAAGATTATAATATAAAATAGTTTTAAGTAATTTTTTTATTTAAAAAATAAGTACCTCTAAATGAATCACCCTTTAGAAAACAAGGTTAATATAATTCCTCTGCCAGTATCAATGTGCGATATAGTATACATCTTTACTAGAAAAACTTGCGTTCATTATTGGAGATCAATAAGAATATATGGTTAATGTCCAACAGTGGCCTGCCGCAGACCGGTGATGACATTACCGGCTAACCTCCCTTTTTTCTTTTTGTTTGGGATAGTACTATAGATCTCACGTAATGTGATTTACATTTGTTATTCATTAAGGTATGACTTTGGATATTAGTAATATATAATAAAAACAAAAATAAAGTAACATCGTCTTTATTTTCTTAGCCGATTTCCTTTTCTTCAAGTAGTGTAAAGAAACATGATGCGAAATTAGTGCAATTGCTTCCTGCTCTTGGTAAGTTGCAGCACGTACCTAGCACCTGCTTTGATACCCTCCCAAGTCTCATAACCAGCTTGCTCGACGAAATCGGGGTCCACCAAGAAACCGTTCAGACTGTTGGCTTGGTTTCTATAAGCTGGTAATTCGTACGTGAACGAGTATGGTACACCCATAGCTTGAACGTAGTCGGATGAGCCTCCGGAAACTAAATAGAGGATATTAGCAATGTTACCCACACGATAATTGGGTTTAGATGGCCATTTCACACCGTCGATAGCAGTTGCCATATGCACGCCAATGACATTTAAAGTAAGAGCATTGGGAGGAAGTGAACCGCTACCGTATCCATAGAGGATCATACTTCCGAAACTATGGATATCGATGTATAGTTCCAGACGCCTCTGATATTCCACTATTATTTTGCGGATCACCTCAGTCTCGGGTTCGGAGAACGCTCTCCTGCCATGGAACGTTTCAGAGCAGACGGAATTACTGGACTGTGTGCCCCAGTTGAAGTCGAAGTTACGGTTGAGGTCGACACCGAGACACACGTTACCGATCACGTGACCAGTAGAGCGGTTCTTCCTCCAGAAACGTGTCTGAAATATTTCATATAAAAGTATATTTCGAAAATAAAATAAATCATCCTGTTGTTAACCATACCGAAAAAAGATGGTGCGCTTTAGAGAGTTGTCAGAGTGCGATTTTGTCACAATCTAAACACTTTTGTTTTGTGTTTCGAAAAACCTTAAACAAGTATAAAAAAAAACTTACGTTGGTGTGGGAGAATTCATAACCATCAGGGTTAGCAATAGGTAAAATAATCCAGTCGATCTGGTTAACTAAATCTCTGTCGGTGATATCAATGACCAATTTTTCGATGGCGTACAGAGTGGGAGGTAAGCTAACCCATTCACGAGCATGGAGTAGGGATTGAATCATAACAACTGGCTTTCTGGTGTCCTGGAATTGAAGACTATAGTTCATTGTTTGCACTTGAATTTAAATTATTTTATAGAAAGCAAAGTTTCGAACAACACAATCTTTTTTTTTTCCCTAGCAATTAGACAATTCCGAAAAGTTGGAAGCTAAATCACAATTTTAATAACTTTACCTGGAAGTTACTAGTCGAAATCTTCAAGTATTTGATGTCACGACCTTCGAAACTTCTGCCCCCTGAGACTACACTTACGCTGGGGTATTTCCGGGCCAGTTCCACCAAGTATGCGTCGACCTTAAAGGAGTTATAAGTAAAATTTTATGTTTAATGTTACAACAATTTAACTAGCTTCATCAAGCAAAATGTCACACAAGGTCTCCATTTTATGGAATACCTATTTATTCTGTAATAATGTTTATTTCAATAATTCTAGATTTTTTTACATTATATATCAGACAGGTAAAATAACTAAACATCATCTTCATCATCGTTGTAGTCGCATTCTTTATTACCGAATATTGTGTCCGCACTGCAGTGCCTTTGTTGAATTTATCACAACTTTTTCCAGACAGTCTAGTTTCTTGCTTTTTAAACATCTAGTATGAAAAGAATTACTGGAAGTAGTTACTCACAGTAACTCCTTTTAAATATCCTGATCACATCTGACATATTGCGGATAAACAACATAATTGTAATTAGTAGAATGATATTCATACCGCTGCGTAACGGTGGATAACGTCAAGGGCAAGGCGACCATCGGTTCTGTTACTACGTTGTGTTTTAGCTGACAGCATACGGTCTTCCATTTCGATAGCCCTTGAAACAAATTATAATAAGAATTGCATTGTGTATACAAAAATATTTCGTCTCCCCTACCCTAGATCATCCGTTCATTTACCCTAGATTGATAATAACTTTCCCAACAACACACTGGATTCATAATTCATTAGCAAAGCTTGATAAGTATTGTAATACTTGCTTTTTACAAGACTAACTCATCGATGGACATTTGGACTATCTGTCGGAGAATTTGCTAATTTTTGCAACTTTTGGCAAATTCGATTTTTTTAAATTCCTGTAATTGCTTTTGGAAGAAATCTGTTATTGGATTCTTGTTCACATAGCTTAGAAAATAATTAAATTATAAGTCAAAAATATATTTGTTTCTTATGTATTGACATACTTAACTTACTCTTTCACATTTTCGATTTGGATTTCGTACTGAGCTCCTAGAGCGAAAACAGCGTTCTGGAAGCGCTGGCGCAGGAGACCCGGTACGAGGACTAATCCAGGACGGGATGGGGAGGCGTATGACCACATGTCCAGTCCCATTTCATTTTCCAGAGCGTAAATCTGCTGGGCCTGTTGTTCATTTGATACCTTGACCTGGTACAATATGGAGCTGCAATAATAGTTAATCATATTTTAAAGACTGGCGAATTATACATGTACAATAATATAAGTACGTGTACAATGAAAAAATCTTTTTTCAGATTTAAAAAATATAGGTTCTCATAAATATTCATTATTGAAAAAACCAATGGCGCCACGGTTGCTAAAATTCTTGTTAAAATTGGTGTACAATAATTAATTTTCTACTGTAACTGGCATTTGTGGATTGATGAGACCTAGTTTAGTTGATGGTTCCAGCAAATCTTAGACTTGAAATCTGTGACCTCAAATTTCAAATTGACATTTTTATCGTCAATTTGTCAATTGTTGGTCCTTCCATTTCTGGATGTTATAACAATATGGAGAAAGCATTTTTTTTTACGTATTTGACGAGACGACGAGACGAGCAAAGCGTTCAGTTGGTAAGTGATGCGCTTGTACATAATATGGCGTTAGTAAAAATGGTAGACACAGCATCACATTGCGCTCGTCGTCTTGAGACATAGGATGTTAAGTCTCATACCCCAGTAATTTCACAAGCCTACAGCAACCTTCAAGCCGGAAAACACTAAGTTTGGCACAGAACTGTTCGTCGGCTGCAATAGGAGCTGTGGTGATATCTACTCAGACATTCTCCGGCAATGTGGGCCTACCACCAGCATACAAATATTTTAAATTGTGGTCGAATCTAAAAACCGCTGTATTTAAAAAAGTAAGATTACTTATTTAAAGCTGTTCAATTCCTGCTGCATTGTCTACTCTTGTTTTTATGCAGTATTTGTGCTATGGACGATAGACGTATAAGTTAACAGGCTGCTTCTATTGTTTCGAGACTTTAAAAAATGTAAATAATTTTAAAACTCACCCATCGTACTGTTCGTGTTTAGCATATGCCAAACAGAAGGCTAGAGATAATAAAAACACAACTTTGAACATCCTGGCCAAGTTTCCCGTTGGCTTCCGTCGACTCTACTGTGGCGCTTATGCCCGGGGAACCATATTTATTACACCAACTGGTGATAACCCACTTCAGCGGCAGCAAATCATAATCTACGCTATCTTTTAGCTGGATTAAACTAATATTACTTTATAGTGGGTAGGTTTAAAAAATATTCTGCTATGATGTATGTTAGTACATTTATCTTATTTGATTTATTAATTATTCTATCCACTTACAATTGTGAAATATCTATGTACAGAACCCATGATTAAAATGTAAATTCTCTCGACTGCTTTAAAAGCCATTAATCATCTACAAAACTAAAATTTAGCTCTTATCTTACTAAATTTATTAGTTTAGAATCTTAAATAAGCAAGGCAATGTTAACTTATAATAAATAAATATAGTGTTGTTTGGGACCTGTAAGTAGTGTCTAATGAAAAGCGAAGACCATGAGATCTGGTGTAAAGTAAGGCTTCGTAGTTATGATTATGTGTAACATTCCACCATCCAACATAGTTTTTTTTTTCAATGAGGCAATGAGACGAGCAATTCGTTCACCTGATGGTAAGCAGTACTGTTTGTCGGCTGCAATAGGACCTACGGTGTTACCTACCTAGACTGTATCCAGCAATAGAGACCTACCAATCAATAAAGTACTAGTAAGTACTAAGTAAGGAAGCAAATAAACAGGTGAAATTTTATTTTGTAAAATTTGAATATATACTTCGTCTAACAGGAAATTTAAACTCAAAATCCATTCCAAAGTGATAATTGAGTATAGTTATATTTAATAACTACAAAATCAACACCATTTTTTAACTCTTCTTCACAGTTTTCCATTCATTTATAATCTCTCCAGTAATAGGTTCCCTGGAAGAGAGCGCTAAGGTTAACTACATTATAAGTTAAGTTGATTCACTGTACCATAAAGTGAACAGTAAAAAGTTTAATTATCTATTTCTTTTTTTACAACGAGTTTCACGAAACGCTTATATTTAAGTAACTGCAGAAGTAATTGGCACTAAATTGAATAATCACGCATTTATCACATGTGAACTAAATTTTAAAAAACAC
>DWLS01005582.1:0-12542 GCA_018246255.1 Pachliopta kotzebuea | reverse complement strand
ACATAATATACTCATACATATAATAACAAAAAATGATAAATAAACATAAGTATATCGGTATATATAAATTTATTTATGAGGACCCAGTCATTACTTTATTTAAAAGAAATTCCCGGACTTTCGATTTAAAGATGGTAATTTTTTTATTACATACAGATTAAAATTTATTTATTTATATAAATAAAACTGCGGTAAACTGATGTGCGGTTGCATATGGCAAGCGACCACTGGTTAAAGTAAAAGTGTCGTTACACAACAACATGAGCTGCGGCACGACACACGACAATGCCGTTTCCCCATGTCATTGTTCTGAAGCAAGCTTCGGAACGTCTTCTATAAAGTATCAATGGGCGAGAGGAACCCGGCAGTCGGCACCTCCTCGTGGGCACGATGGCCGATAAGATAACCTGCGCGGCTTTCCTCGCCGTCTGTTCAACCCTGGCAGCAGCTAACTACAGGAGCGATGGGTTAGTAGTTCCTCTCTATGAGACCAAGGATGGATCTGTCTAAGACCAACATTTATAAAAAATAGCGACTAAGAAATATGCTATCGCAAAGACACACTGAGTTTCTGTTATCATTATTAGTAATTTGGATACAGATTAGTAAAAAATTATCAACTAACTGTTAACTCTTAATTTAACGTAACTCGGAATATTTGAAGTTGTTTACATTTCAGCGGTTTTATGCCGAGCACAGCATTCCAGCGGACAGAGGATCAACTTGCTGAGCCGTCTGCGAGGGTGGAGAGAGACAGCAGGGAGGATAGGGACAGTCAGCCGGACAGGACACAACGCTTCGGAATTACTTCGTACGGTGGTACAGGGGTGAGTTAAGACAAAATGAGAAAGTGAACTGTATAAAGGACTAAATCGATGACAGAGCTGAACAATTCTTTAACCTTGAAAACTGGCACAGTCGCAAATGTTCACAATCTGACCATAAGATATTTTAAAATATCAAATTTGAGATGATTGCGACCGGTAGATTTAACCATGACGTGATCTCCATTTTACCTTATTTACTCTACTGGTGATTCCTCATATTATCAGCTCTTACTTCTATCGCCAAACAATACTGTGCTCCGGTTTGAAGGGTGCTGTATGCTAGTGAAATTACTGGGGTAACGAGACTTAATACATTACGTCTTTAAGCGAGCGTAATGTGATGCTGTGTCATCATAACTAGCGCAACTAGCACGTTATTACAAGCAGGCGAATCACTAAAAAATATATTAACACAACATCTTTATTAAATGAAAAAATAATAAACAATGATCATTATTAAAATAAATACATATTTAACTTATTTTTAATGGTTACATTAATTAATTTTGATACATTTATAGTCGCCTTACGGGGGCACCGCGCCGGGTATTTACGGCCCAGTCAAAATAGACCTGGGCGGTGTTCTCCTGGGCTCCATCCTGGGCTTTGGTGCTGTTATTATATTACCGAAGATAATCCACGCCTTCTCCTACGGCTATGAAGGGGGTTACGGGAGAAGTGAGTAATAAAAGCAAATGAAATTATAAGAATTGATGTCCTAAGATAAGTATATAGTTGATTGAGTCACCATCGAAACCAACCAAAAATAGTTTCAGCCACTTCCGAAGTTAATAATTCATGATCGATTGTTGATCTTAGGAATATATTAGCGACAGTCCATGAAGGATTATGGTCAATGACAATTTATATTAACACTTTGCCGTCTGCGTGTTTTGTAAATATTTATTCGCTTGGCGCCGGCAGCACTAATCCAGATTTCTTGGCTTGTCTCCGGCCGTTTTTGATATTATCGGGAGATTATGAATTGTTAAGATTTACTATTCTCATAAGTTCTCAACCTTGTTGCCCTACTTTTATGAAATTTCAAAGACATACATACGTAAATAAGTTTGTTTGATGCATTCAGCATAAATAATTGTATCGCCTCTTTCATCTGCTATAATGAAAGAGCACAAGTACTTATAAAAATGAAAAACTTATTGAGTGTAAGTTATTGTTACCTAAACAAAACATCAACAGAATTCAAAAGATACTAAAGTGCTGTTGCCGACGTTGACGGCTAGTTAGCGCACGACACCACTGTGGTGTTACCGGTTGTTGGCCGCTAGTTACCGCACGACACCACTGTGGTGTCGCCGGACGGTATAGTGTTAAGATTGATTGGGGATGTGAAAAGTTAATTTCTTTACTCCCGGTTTGCACAGGCTTAGAGTCCGAGTTCCATCTGTCAGACATGTTCAGCAAATTGGACGAAGCGCTAAGCAGGTACAACGTTGACTCTGCGGCCTGCCTCCAGCGCTTGACCTGCTCCTACGTCCAGCTCGCCAACGAAAACATGATCACCGGCAATGCGACCGACTTCGACATTATGCTGACCTCATTAACCAGGTGGGTTATTACTCTATTATTTACTAGTAACATTTTAACTGACATTTCATTGTTATGTAAAAGTGTGTTACTATTCATCAGTTGAAGGTCTTACATAAAATTAAAAGACGAAGAAGACATCTGCTATCATAAAATTGATGATTTATACAAGATTTTTTAATCGCTGTTGGCAACCCAAAATTTAGTTTTAAATTTTTCCTGAAATGGCAACATTGCTGATTTCTTTTTTATCTGATTCATAATATACTGTACGTAATATAAAACTCTTGAGGACTATTAATTTACCAGTTGCAATTAACTAAAGAACCTGGTCTTTCACATTATTCAATAGTTGCCTCTTCTCTTATTCTTATTGCCTCTTCTTCTTTATTTTTAGTGCTTCTTCTCTCTATTTTTTACTAGCTGCTACCATTTATTCCTACCGTTATTTCACATTTACCTGTTTCTTTTCAGCAACTCGCTGGTGCGCCGCGCGATGGACGGAACCTCAATATTCGAAGCCATCTCCGCTGCGAAGTCTCTGGATACTGATTGTCAAAACTTATATCCTAAGTGTAAACTGGATAGGAAGACAGTGATAAAAATTATGTCGCAATTAGTGCCGTCTTAGTTAATTCATATTTTTTTATACCAGATGAATGTTTTAATTAAGTAAAATTTGTAGGTTATAAATATAAAAAAATCATAGATGTTTTTTAATATTTTAGTGATTATCAGTGAAATTTTATTAATAATTCTAGAGTATGTAATAGTTTTCTTTATCTTTTTTTAATCTGGCAACACTGTTATTTAGAACAAAAATATTTCAGTGTCTATGAAGAATATGTTGGTCTTCGATTGATTATCTATACGCAATAAATATGTCACAAACATTCTATATTTAATTTTTTTTTGTTAACCATCATCGTTTGTATATAAATATTTGAATTTCTATACACACATATTTTGCTTCATTTAATATTTTTTCTATTTTCATTGAGTCTTGTTAGTTAATGTCTACAGCTTTTTTTAATACTATGTTTTTTATATTTCTAATTTGTTAATTTCTTCCTAATTTTTTCACTGAATATATTGTAAATGGATATTATTTTTGTAATATAGATGTTGTGTTATTCTCATTTGTAGTAGATTTTAGAATCAAGCAAATTTATTAAAATTATTTTTTTTATTTGATGTGTTATATCAATTCTTTAGATGTTTAAAAAATATAGTACTCTGTAAATAAGGAAATTGATGATCAGGTGTAAATGAACACAATATGGAGTTGATAGAAATAAAACTATATATTTACAAATTTAACAATTTTATTAACACCAAACCCTATCTACATTGATATGCTCGGCAAATCATTCATTCACTCACGAGTACTCACTTCGCAGGCTTCACCGCTCCGGCGGTGATCAACAATTACATCAACTTCCTCACTTTTAACCGTCAGTTAAAAAAGAGAGGTGTTGAATTCAATGTATACATATCGGTGGATCTTAACTGATTCCGATTTGGTCCTATATCTCTGACGGTCTCCGTCAATAGTGTACTTATCTGTTAGATTTTGTTGAGCTCCTCTATTTTCTGTAGAGGAAAAGGAGGTGGGAGACGTCAAAATTTCGATATAACTACTTCCTGTTTCTGTCGGGTAGTTTAAAAATTTAGTTTAAATATTATCGTACTCATGATCACTTGAGATGATGACATCAAAGAAGTTATAGCTACAGTAATGATAATTCTATTGCTTTTAACCCATCACTTTGGGGGCGGAAAGTTTGGTTGTAAATTATAATTACTAGTAATAACTTCATAGTAATTTTCATGTACATTTTTTAATACCGAATAAAAAAGAACTCTGGTTCCTATGTAAAGGTTCCTGAAGTCATTTCAATACCAAAAATAATTTTCACAATTCATCATCGAGTGATGACGTCATTTATTTATGTAAGCTCTCTTCATTTATAAAACCCATGTTGTAAAGCATCGTTACGTATTGATTTGGCGCTCCTGATAAACACGCGATCTCGAGTGATCACTCAAGGTACTCGAGGTTTCGTCTAAACGCTGCTGTAAAGCACATATTAAATCCAAATCCGGTTCAATATGGATTCGACCAACAAATAATCCAAGAAATGTAAAGGCCATAATAAAATATGTTCGTTTGTGATTGTTTTTATTATTTGCTTAATTTTTTTTTTATATTATAGACAACATTTATATACGTTATTGGGTCTGTGCTTCGTTTGCAATCATTACAAACATCGCTCCGGTAGCACCCATCGCCATATCTATACACTGTCTCCCCCGCGTAGTTATTGTCCTAGGCCTCCGAATGTACAGTCGACCCTCCTATAACACGGTGACTGCGTATCGCGTTATATAGAAACCGCACTATAAAAATTACGGATTCGATCGTACAAGCCTAATTAATTCGCATTAAATGTAAACCGTTTACCGCGTTTTATGTTAAACAGCGCTATAAGAAACTCAGAATTAGTACAAATTACACTATTCGTATCGTGTTAAAAGAAACCAAGGAATACAAAAGACAAGATTAATTTAATTTTTTTTAGAAAGACTTGGTCACCATCCAAGCGGACTGAGAGAGCTTTAGGATGGCTAGGAGATAAGCTGAAATCTTTATACATATCGAGTTAATCACAGGGTGCGTAAGAAGAACTCATGGGATGCTGCTGAAAGGAAACTGCGCTTTAAAAGTACTGCTAGAAGAGAATGTCGCAATTTTAGCTCCGTGTTATATGGATACCTCGTTCTCAGAGTACCGCGGTATAAGAGGACTATTGCAATTTCAGGTCGTCATTATTCGGAAACCGTGTTCTCAGAATACCGTGTTATAGGAGGCCTATTGCAATTTCAAGCCGCCGTTATACGGCAACCGTGTTCTCAAAATACCGCGTTATAGGAGGGTTGATTGTAGTTAACGCTACAATTTAATTTCGTAGACTACACTAACTACACAATTATAATATATCTAATTGACAAATTTTGGAAGAATTTGTTTATATATATATATATATATATATATAATCTAAAAATCATCAAAGAAAATATACAGCGGGAAATCAACTACAAATATTTGGATAAGAAGAGGAGCACCAAATCAAGATATTTAATAATGAATACAGTAAGAAATCCATACTAGAATGTAGTAATCAAACGAATGCTGTCATCAGCTGATTTTTTGGAACTTTATTTGTTGGTAGGTCTCTGTTCTCGTTTAGGACTACCACAGTGCTTATTTCTGCCGCCAAAGAGTACTGTGCAAATATTACTGTGTCCCAGTTTGTAGTGTTGTAGCTAATGAAATTACTGGGGTGACGAGACTTAACATGTATCAAAGTTACGGGCACAATTTGGTCCTGTGTATACCATCTGTTTATAGGCATGTCTTTACTCAGGTTTAAAACATTTTCTTCATCCGTCTCAGTGTTGAGTTTAACACTCAAAATCGCGTGAAGCAGCAAATTAATAAAAGGACAGTTTAATCCATGGTTCAACACCTTATTGATGCGAATAAAATTTTTGATTATAAGTCATTTGTTAGTAAGTAGAACTGTCCTGTCCTGTGAGGGTTAGCTTAACCCATCCACGTTCTCGTGTCACTTAATATCACTTAAAATTGGGTACAAATGTTACCCTATTCTTTGTATATGAAAAATTATAGAAAATTTCCGCTAATTTATATGTAATTGAATATTAAACCGTTAATGGATTTTATTTTTTTATTAGTCAGGCGACAGGTTTAATGTAGATGTTGTTATAAGATTCAATTTTCTAACTGTTCAGTTAAATGATGTTTACCAATTAAACTTATTAAAATTTACAAATAAATTAAATCTAGTGTAATATTTAAGACAGATTTTATATCTAGAATCGAAGTAAATGTAGATAGTAATTTGTAAAAAAATATTTTAAATTGCTTATGATAATGTATTTGATCTATTTAAATCGTGTCATTAAAAAAATGTCAGTAGTCATATGGCAACCCCAAAAATAAATACATAATTAATCCAAAGTCAAAACGTTATTTTTACCACCTTTATATTACTGGCAAGTGTATCAAAATGTCAAGTCTCCGCCATATTAAAATCGCTTTCAGTCAGGATTAACAATTGCCAACATAGCGAGCGTATTATTTCACCACTGACAGATAGAAACGCGCGAAAACCGGCGTAGACAATAGAAAAAAGTAAAAAAAAAAAAACAAAAACGTAAACTTAATACATAAACCTTTTAATAAATCAAATTAAGTTTTAAATATCAATTCCAAATATTTCGCAGCTAACATAATTACACTGATCTTAAATTTATCATTTTGTTAATGCTTCAAGTGCAACAAGTGTAGATGTTGCCAGCGATAAAAATGTTGAATAATTTGAATTAATAATCAATTCATTTTATTTGTAAAACAATAAGATGATGATGGTGGTGGTGATACACGCCTGCGTATAATGTGAAGAGTTGAGATGTTTACACAGCACCACATCATCAAAAAAAAAAAAATAAACAAAACACGCCAGTCATCAAACTGAAACGCACTGAGCAAGTGTGAAATGGCTGGCGGGACGCCGCGGTGGTATGTTCTGTTGCTAACCGTTGTCCTAAAATGACAACACCAAGTGACGTGACGTCACAGCCGTACTGGTACGATGACGATAAAACACTTATCATCATACAAATGTATGTATAAAGTCAAAAGGAGGCCCCAACAGTTGTTAGGTAGTAGGGGAACAGTTGCGATGGCAACATGAATTGGGTTTAATGTAACTTGGAGTGTTTTTACGACCTTGCAAGTGTATGGGACGGCAAGGCTCACTGGCAGAGCATGCTGAAGAATGGGTTGGCATATGTCATTGGTCGCACGTTTGGATGAGGCTGTAAGGAAAATATAAATTATTATTACAATCGGAGGACCAACGCCAATTTAGATCCTGCTATAAATACTTAAGTCCCAGCCAATAAACTCTTAATTTCAATTAAAAACTTTTTGGGTTGGTATCACTGAAGGATTTTTGTCACCGAATAGTAGCTTATTATTAGTGTGAAAACTAATCAACTTTTATATCCATTTGGGAGACAGATTAGAATATTGTTTCCGAACCTTCTTGCTCCAATGTCCTACTATTGAGTAAAAATTTTTTCTAAGTTCCCCAGGGACCTTGTGACCTATGACCATGTGTGCAATAAAATATTGATATTAGGTATATCTTTTTAATGAAGTTTTAGATTGCCCCACCTTGAGAAACACTGGATTATAAAATCCCTTCTGCCACTCTACATTTAGTGTCATAAAATGTTACTAAAATGGGAGTATTTCTACAAAAAGAACAAATTATGTATGGTAATAAATATACTTTAACACTTACCACAGCCTTGTATGTTGTAAAGTTTGGTTTCAGGTGTTTCCCGTTCATTGTTATAAAGGCACCAAGGTTACCCATTGTGTCACTGGAATTAAACAATTAAAAAATCAATAAACTAATAGTTAAGAATTTATTCCAAAAGTTTAAACTCCTGGAAACAACAGATTTTAAAGGTAATCAATAATTACTTAGACGGTGTAGTAAATAAGTTATCATGAGTCTTTCCTCATCAGAAAATCCAGCCACAGATCCCATTGGTGAGAACAGTATAAGCTGTTAATTAAATTTTCTCATTAAACTACATCTAAGAGCTATTATTGGGGTAACAAAAGATAGAATTTTTTGTGTTTCAAATCGAGAAGCATAATGCAGTGTAGTGTATATCAAATTAAGTACCATAACATTGTTATAGGCGAATGTATCGCTTATTATTAGGTGATAGTTTTGTTCGCATTGTCTCTTCGTAAAATAAAAAATTGTACCAAAAATATTATAATAAATTTCACATTTTGATCTGAGGTATTTTGGGTGTTGATTAGTTTATGCTTAGGCGCATGCGCAGTAGCAAATAAATAGTAATACTGACCAGTAATTGGGCGCGGAGAACACGGTGATGCACTTGCCGTCGTGGGCGACTTCGTAGCCGTCCTTCTTGACCTCGTGGCTTCTTATTACGTAGTCGAGGCCGTTTCGCTGCAGGAAATCAGCGGTTACGTCAGGCCCGAACTGGCAGCCGACGCCGCGCTTCGACGGTGAGCGGCCCTCCATAGGCTGCGGGTCCGACCACAGCAGCTCGCACATTATACCTGAAAGCGAAACAGGAATGAAACATTGATGTTTATTCAAACTTTATATAATTAACAAAAATTTAAGAAAGACCGCATCATTTTTCTTTACTAGGGGAAGCAATACGAGCTGGACATTCACCTGATGGTAAGAGAGAAGACACTCAAGTTCATGATGCTACTTTTTTTTCCAAGGAAGGATATAAAAGGAAATACTAGAGTGAATCTACTCGCCATCCTCTGGTGGTTGTTTATTCCTGTCAACATTCCGTATGTCGTCGAGGGTGACTTCATCGCTGGAGAACAGCCCCCCGTGCATCACCAGCACGCGGCCGTTGATGCAGTGGGCAAGAGGTAGCCAGTTGTACACCTCAGTGAATAGGTCCGCCATGTGAGCTGTGTATTTGAAGGTCACCTCGCCGCGAAAACCGTACATCCGATTCATGTCTAGGGTCTCATGATTGCCTGTAACACCAATCCTATTAGTTTGTATTAAATTATTGTTTTTTGACGTGAACGTAGATTACTAATGGTTAAAAAAATGAAAAGGTTAACAAATCATTTAATAGTCTATTACTTTAGATCCCTCTGAATATTTTGTTTATTGGGACTCAGAGCTTTCTTTAGCAAGGAGTCAAAGCTATCTATCATGAGGGCAACTGTGTGATGGTTATTAGTTAAATTTGTGATAGCTCCCTTTGTATGTACATGATACACAACTTGAATAGTTCTCTGGTTCGATTTTCAATAAGCTTAAACTTCCGAAGAAGAAAAACTGAAGAACCTAATATGTTCCTAAAGCAAGTTTCCATGAACATGTGAAAACTACCAACCCATATTTAGCCAGATAGGTGGATAACTTGCCTTATCTTTCTCCTTTTTAATGGTGACCTTGAGTCCCAGCCGTGGGAACATTAACAGAGCTTTTTATAATTACAAAATATATAATCAAAATGACTTTCACCTCTAGACATGAAGAAGTGGTCGGGATAAAGCAGTTTGAAGCTGAACAGTGTAAAAATACATTCCACACTAAATGACCCTCGGTCTACGAAGTCCCCGTTAAATAAGTACGGATTTGTCATCGAAGGCAGACCATTAAGAGTGAATATGTTCATAAGGTCATAGAACTGTCCATGGATATCACCGCACACTGTGAACTTCTCATCATCGGGTACTTTGATATCAACCAGTGTCGGTTGTTGCATCAGGTACGCCTTCACATCAATGAGAATCTAAACAAAAAGGGGAGATTATCAGCTCACCATCACATCTCAACTAATTGATGTTCACTGCTGGATATAAGTCTCTTAGTATATCACATGAATAATTTAATCAAAACATATGCATTATTTTAATGATGGTTGGTCATTTTTTTCTTATGACCAACACACTTTACCAACACATCAGCATTCTTAGTGAATATGTGTAGCACATATTCCAAAATTGGGAGAGCCTGAATTTAATAGTGGACATGTCCAGGCCATGATAAAGACAACCTTGGTGGAGATGTCCACCAATTTTTATTTTGAACAAACACTTTTTAAAAACCCTTAAGTTTAATATGTATTATAGGTAGTCTTGTTCGTCAGCTGACAGACATCCACGGCTGGACATAGGCCTCCTACAATGGTAGGGATATTCAGGCCGTCCCCACCACGCTGGCCCAATGCAAGTTGGTGAGGAGCCAAAGCCTTGTTTGTTAATTAGCAGGATGCACCACAAGCATGCAATTTTTTAATCTTTATTTCTGCACAAACAGTCAATATACAAACATATGTTAAGTATATAAGAAGACAAGTAGTCCCCACATTGCTTAAGATAACACAGACCATAGAAATTAACACAACACTTACGTAAAAAAAAAGAACAAATAAGTATTAAAAGAGAAATAATAATTAGTATAAATATACTCATACTACTACATAAATAATAATTAGGACAAACATCTAGATTGAGAAAATAATATTGAGATTTTAGTTATGAAAGCATTCAAAGACTTGTCAAAAAGATCAATGACAGAAATATTTATTTTACTTATCGACTTGGGTCCCCTGACTTGTTGTAGGACCCATTACACCTTCATAGTTTGTAGCTAGTAAATGTACTAAAATTACAAGATAAACTTCACAAGCTAATGATTGTAAGCGGTGCAATGTAAATATGCTAGCAAGCAAAAAGAGTAAATTTAATAAAAACCTCAAAATTACCTTATAAGCATACTTCTTATGAAGATGTTTCCCCTGCTTGTAATGTTCCATGAGGTCAGTAACAAACTTTAGTGTTACCATACCATCCTCTAATGATGGGCCTTCATATTCATCTTCGATGGCTGTAAAGTAATAAACAAAAAATTTTATTATTACAAATAACTTCCATAAAATACAAAGTAAACTGTATCTGGAATAGATTCTAAACTTGCATTTCATTCATCAGGAACCCACAATCGAATACTACAGAAAATGAGGATTATAATGATTTAATATGCTTGCTCCGAATAAACTGACTGAATTACACGTATACAGTTATGTTATAATGATGGTAAATAAGCTTGTGCCATCGGATTATTTACAGATTAAAAATATACCATGGTGTATACCATAGGTGGGGAACTTGCAGCCTCTGCAAGGTTCTTGTGTGGCTCTTTGCCACCTAGTACAAAATGGTAGAGCCTGTTTCAAACAACTATTGTACATCAACGCCGTGACAGTTGCGCGAAAAATCCCGCCAAAGACAGTCATATCGTAACATGAGGTCAGAATACTAGTCTGAAACGGACTCTAACATGCATGAGCGAGGCTCTGGCCCACAGACTATCCATTTCAGACTATGACACTCAATGTTAAGTTTTTAAACAGTTTTTAACGCCCCCAAGTTGCAATAAGAATGAACTAAACAAAAAAAAGCTGGCTTATGTGTGTTTTTTTCTTTTTTTATTTAGAAAGAATATTGGGAATAAAAATTTTTTAGATGTTTCATGTGAAAAATTATTTACTCGAGGATTTCAAAATTTCAGGAATCAATTATGCTTTTTTCAGAGTATTGCGGAAATATTGGTTTTATATCCAAATAAATAACTTTTGTTAAATCTATAGAAAAACTATAATAATTTCACAAAAGTCACTTTTTTAAGTCAATCAGCTCATGCGGCCTCTCTTATTGCTGCCTAATTTAAATGTTGCCTCTAATGGTAAAAAGGTTCCCCACCTTTGGTATATACCATCACCATTATCAGCTTATAGACTGTCATTACATGACATAGGCATCCTACAAAAATCTCAATACTTCTAGTCTTTACATTATATGCCAATTAATAAGATTTAGGATCACATGCCGTATTAAATAGTGCAAAATTATATATCATAAGAAAAGAATAAAGAGAATAATTAAGATTTCTTTATTATTCTACGAAGCGAGCAAGTAGTTTACCCGATGGTAAGTGTCACACTTGCCCATAACAATGTGGTCCTTGTTAAGATGGTATGTATACATATCAACACCTTTTGTCGCCTTATGGCATAAGTTTTTAAGTCACATCACCCCAGTAATTTCACTAGCATATAGCACCCTTGAAACTAGAATATAGTACCATTTGCACATTACTATTTGACAGTAGAAATAGGAGTTGCGATGGTACTGAGACAGTCTCCGGCAACAGAGTACTACCATCAGTGCAGTTATATCCAACCACTACATATTAATGTGGATCTCAATAATTAGTTGTGATTCAGGAAGTTCAGACTAGCGTCAACATTACTAAATTTAAAATGTTCTAATGACTAATTTGTACTTGTGACCTTTGTTTCTTAACCACTCCTCTACAAACATCAGGATATTGGTGTTCCGAAATGTATATTTTTTAAATGTTTATGATGTAATCAATAAATTGTTTAATACCAAGCTATACATGAGACTTCATCTCAGCCTATTGCAGTCCACTGCTGAACGTAGGCCTCTCCAATAGATTTCCAGCGCGACCGGTCCATTGC
>DWLS01005581.1:0-12543 GCA_018246255.1 Pachliopta kotzebuea | reverse complement strand
ATCGGGCCGACCCCGATTTGCATCATCAGTGACGGGAGGGGGAAGCGCGTTCCGAGGTCTGCGCTTTAAGACGGAGGCGTTAGGGTTCGGGATGTAATCCACTGTTTGGACGATCAGAGGATTCGAGTGGTGCACGGCTTAACAATACAGTGTTATGAGGTTTACTGAGCCTCACATGCATTCATTGTCTTAAGACTTAAGATATTTGGATTAGTTATTCCAGTAAATTGACTAGTTACAGCGCATACAAACCGAAATACGGTACTCATTATCTCGATCTCCAGCCACAAGTTATTAGAGCTAGTAATTTTTGCATTATCACAATATGATTTGATGATAATCTCGATTTTAGTTAGTCACCATTAAAATAGTCTGTATTCCTATAAAGTGCTAGAAACAAAAATTTAATTGTATTATAAAAAACAATAAGGATAAATAGAAAATTAGAAGTAATCGTATTCCACGTAAATGTCTGTTGTATAGATATATTATGTTTACGTATTTACTTTCCATTTTGTACACCTGTGCCTTTGGACGATCCTTTTAATGTTTTTGGTTCAGTCCATTTACTCCGCCTTCAGGCTGGGTAATAAAAAGTTTAGTTTTTATTGAGTCAAGCTGATTTTAATTAACTCTGTTTTATTTTACGATTAAAACTTTTCAAGACATTGTGTTATTAATTTACAAAAGTAGGTCATTCTCAAATAGAAAAGTAGTTTAAGTACACTGTTACATAAATTATACTATTAATAAACAGTTGTAAAACCTTTTTGACCTTAGTATATTTCTCTTCAGTTATAGTCATAATATTTATTATAGTCGTATATATTACGATAATAGCATTAATAAGATAACATTTCCCTTTAGTAACAGGTAAGAAATATTTTTTTAATTTACTTAGTATTTTATTTACATAACTATACATTCACTGACTTTTCAGAGATTATGTGGTATTTTAATATTTGCGTAAATATCTAGGCGCTTTCATAATATATCGGCATACATACAAATTTGGGAGGATCTTTGAATTCATCGCAAAACCCTCAGCTTATAGAAACGGATTTATGCTGTGAGTCATTGCCGCTACTTCAAAATATAAACAAATATATTTATTCTCATACACCTGTTAGGTTTTTTAGGCACATGTTTAAAACATTTTTATGAAAAATGTAGTCAGTTTTAATTGTGATATTACGTTGAATATACTCGTTTCATTATCAGGTAAAAAATTAGATACGTACGTAGTGTACCTGTTATAAAACTTCTTTATAGAACAGTATTACTTAAAAGTAATGTTATAAAAATATTTGCCCATTTACTAATTTTTCTTTCATTTCTCATAAGAAAATTCTTTTCCCTTTAAACATATAAATTAAATTTAGTTAAATCTTTCAGCGAGTTCAAAATAAATATTGTTAAAGAATTCTTTTGTGAGCATTTTTTGCGGTATCGTTCTTTAACGCGCCTTTTCTGTCCACCTTTTTCTTTATCTCTAAAATCTACTCTCAAAGGGCGAGCCTCAAATGCTCAAGGGAATTCATTCATCTGATTATTTTCTTTTTCGGAGGAGTCAACGATAAGCTTATCAAGGAGACCATATTTGGAAAAATGTTAATTTTATACTGAACCATATAGAAATATTTTGAATTACGCAAATGAATCCATCAATTGAGAAGATTGTGTGTATTATAGGCGTTTAATATATTAAATCATTAAATTTTACATTAAAACCCAATTTCAAAAAATCATTTTCCAATTTCTGAATGCTCGAGGCTATCGCAAAAATTTCACAAGCATACATTTGAATCGTTGCAAATATTTTTTTACGAAATTTATTCGGTATTTAACCTCTTCTGCGAACGGATCTTTTTGTCGGTTATTTTTTATTTTCATTGTATAACTGACTTATGAGCTTATGTTCAGAGTTAGTAACATAAAATTAGACGATTAGTCAACATTCAAATAAAGAGTCAACATACGAGAAGAGTATACGGAAAAAGGGTATTGGCTGGGCAGTAACATTCATGTGGTAAAGAGACATACAGTCTTATATTTACAACCATGAGCGCAATATGATCCTGTAAATTTTCATATTACTTCTAGTGTCTTCTGGTTAGCATTCTAGGCTTACTGCCAGACGAAATTCAAGTTCTTTTCATATGTTTACCCAAAAAATTATAAGAAATATCAAGTGCTATTAAATGTGTCCACAAAAGTAAAAAAAATTGTAATAATTTGCTATATATTTTAAAAAAAAGTACTTTTTTAATCGGTCAATGTTGAATATAGAGTTGATGCTCGTTTAGGTACAAAGTCTCGGGTTTAGTTGCTATTAGCCCCGCTATAAATAATTGGCCAACATGTTTCGAGGGATTACTGTTTAGCTTGTAACGCTCTGATGAAGGTTGAGCTGGATTTAGGATAAATTTCATTATATTTAGTTCGTTTAAGATAATCTAAAAGTGTAGATTATTTATCGTTATAAATTAAAACTGAAAATCATGTTAATGCTTTACAAATCAACGATAAATGAAAAGACATTTATTAATATACGATATTAAGCATTACTACATGGTATTTTTATTTATTTATAAAACTATTTAGAATATGTTAACTGACAATTACTTTAATAAGATTAGGTTGTGTTTCTTTTTTCATTTAATTAATATGCGGTCATGGAAAATATTTTCGTTGTATGCACTTTATGGTGATTTGCTACAAATTGACGAGGTGCATCAATGGGTTCTAATTAAAATTGTTATATATTTACGTGCTAACCAATTATTATGAAATATACAGAGACAGAAAGCAAAATCATTGCACAGCAAAAAAAAAATACGACAATTAATCAGTGTTCCTATAAATTCATCGCACAGAATATGCAAATGGGCGGTCTGGTTGTTTCAAACAATATCTTCCAGACAATCTTTAGATAGAGGATATTTTAAAGAATACCACGATAATACATAGAATAACGTATTTAAGTAGTATTATGTATTAATACATTTTTGTGAAACCATAACACTTGTAAGCCATTTAGTGTAAATTTTAATAGAAATTGAATACTCAAGATGATGACTATTCGTAAAAAATATAAAGGGTTCCTTACAATTAGCGTCGATCAAGTGTTTGGATTAAGTTTGGGAAATAAACAATGAAAGTTTATCTTGGAGAAAAAATTGTAGAGCAGCGATTATCATCTAATTTCGCGATGGTTAATCTATTCATAGCGTTCGTTTGGACGTGGCGCGACCGTCAGATGCAACAGGAGTGCGATTGGAGGGCGGGCGAGCGCATGCGCGGAGCGGGGCGGTTTGTGCGCGGGGTGCGGGGCAACGGGGAGGTTAAGCGGGGCGCGGGGCGCGGGCGGCGTGCAGCCTCCACGCTCGCGTTTAATGAATCGCCGGGACCCGCGGCTCGCGCTGCGCTCGCCACATCCGAGCGCTCTTTTTAAAAGTTATTAAGGAGCCGTCTCGCTGCCCCCTCCCGCCATCCCCACATTGCAACAAACACAAAAGGGTGGTGGCAACGGACGCCGGCGGATGATTGTGAGGTAAGTGAATGCAACTATTACCCACCACTCGGGATAATATGTGTAATTAGGTGATTAAAAGTTACGGCGAAAACTTTATTTATCCCGTTCCTAAATTCAGATCTTCATTTAAACTTTGTGCTTTTATTTATTTTTCTGCGTCGATTTTTAAAACTTTACAAATGGATTGCATTTAATAATATAGGAATAATTTATAAACATAAAATTTTAGTGAGTTCGTTGTAGGATCGTTTATAATTTTCAGTGGTTTCATAGCAGTTTTACAAAAAAATGACAAAATCTTTCTATTACTGGATATTTTTGCGGTGGCATCGCATTGTTCGTGGTTACAAAGGATCTGTCAATGTTTCACTCGAGATGAATGAACTGTCGATGAACAAAAAAAATTGCCGCTTGTCTATTCTAGAAACAAATATAAAAAAAATATTAAACAGTTGTACGCTGTCAACATCATCATATCATTTTCGAAGCGAAATACACAAAATGTTTATATAAAATTCTGAAAAATGTATCTTTTACATTAAGTTCATAAATTCTTGGTATATAATTAAAAAATTCGTAATGTAGTTATTGGCCTTCCAAGGTTTTATGCAATTGGGTTTCATAGGTTTCTTCCAGCATTGCCCCCGTAAACATTTTTTAAAAAGACTACGGATTTGGTCCATTCGCCGTGCTTTAGTTCGGGAAACTATTTCAATTAGTTTTTGACTGCTTTTTCACGTTTGCTTTAGTAAATGATAATAGTGCATGCATATATATTTGCTAATCAAAAATTACCTTTGGTTGATTACTACCCAGTTGCATTCAGAGATATTAATCTAAAATGTCATTGGTCTATTTAGTTGTGTTCAAATAATACATTAAGCTTAATTTGTTTAATAATAGTTAATCAATTATTATTTATGTTATCGGTCTTAAGTCCTATAAATATGTTTCATAAGAAATTTATTTATGTATGATTTAAAACAAATAATTTGTTAGCTTTCATCCGAAGTGTTCAGTCTTTTGATTTTATGAAGATTATTTATCACGACTGGTTCACAGTGATCGTTTTAAGTTTATGCAAGTGAACACTTACAATAGCGAGTTCTAGTTGCATTGAACTATAAAGAGGAACAAACTTTATGATACTAACTTCGCCGATATGAACATCTAAATACATTAGCATGAATATCGTATAAATTATTGTATGTGATATTTATACGCTAATAGCTAGACGAAGTATGATGAAAAAGTCTTTACCCTATTCAATTTAAATATATTTTATATCTTTGTATAGTGATTAACTTAATTAATTTTTATGATATTCATCAGCTATCAGAGCAAGCTGTTTTCAATCAAGGACTCTATCGAATTCTCGTCATATGTCAACGACAATGCTGTTCGGCAGCATTGTCCTCCTGTAATCCATTAAGTAGATCTCTTCTCCTCCTTTGAATTGCCATCTTCTACGTCCTTCTTGTTCTTCTGAATACTATTTTATGACTTTCTTTATCGTCGTTTTAATGTGTGATCTCATCATGTTACCGTTCATTTTCTATTTCAGAGGACATGTTTTAACTTTAACATCTGCTACTTTAATGTTGTTTTAATATTTTTACTTTTACATTTATCCTTGGATCTTATGCTCATTACACTTTTATCTAACCAAACTTGTGTTCTTGTTTCCATATTATTACATAGGTTTGCTCCAGATGGGAGATGTAGTTCACTTTCTTTTTGTTAACATGGACAGTGTTTCATTTTTAAACATTGCTCTTAGTGTCCAGGACTAATTAGTAAATATTATTTTCATTTTAAATTAAATGTGAAAAATGATAAACATGATTTGACTGAAATATACGCCGGTCTCATCATCGCTCATCAATATTTTAATTATGGTCTAATAAGTTTTGAACTAAGTTTTACTGCTATTTATTAATATTCCTGTTTTTATATTTTATGTTGCAAGTTGTAATCTTGATAGGAATAAAATGAGATCGCCTACTAATTACAGATAAAATTCATTATATTTCTCCTTTATTAATATATTATCGCTATCCGGGTCAGATCGATCTTTATACTAATAATACGTCCGGTGTTCTACCAACGGGTCACTTTATTTTGAGTAATTTATAATTTTTATTATTAAGTTTTAGTATGCGTAGATTGGATGTAAATAAAATAAAAATTTAAAATTGGAGGTACTCCGTCATAACTATTATATCAGGCCATCTATCATATTGGTCCTGACATGACCAAGCAGGGGTAGTATAAAACACTTCAAATATCAATTAACAGTTAAAATACATATATAATCTGGAATATTTTGTAAATCTGCATTTATAAATAATTACTATAACGTTTTAATCATAAACCGTCTTGATACGTTTGTTTGATATGTAGAATGTAATAGGTCTAAACTGATTATAACTCGCTTATGAATTTCTATAATTACCTTTATTACATAATACGAGTATAAAACAACAACAAAATTAGTAATCAGGAATTACATTGTAATATTGCTAAGGAGTTTTACTATTTTAATCCAATTATAAGCTAGCCCCAATTTATTACAACAAGCTTTATAGTTACAAATAACTATTTGATAATTTTTATTACCATAATATTTTGTTTGGTTGTAGTTGTATTTGGAATATTTCATTTGGTTTAATTGGTCATTAAACTTATATGTCAGTTTATTATTTGTATAGGTTGAAAGCAGGATTATTCTATCTATTACGGTCTTTCCTATATAATAAAAAAGATAATGAAACCCCCAACAACGGAAATTATCCACCGCAAACGCTACCGAGAATCGGTGCCAAGCATACAAAACTTTTTATGTAAAATAAAAAATGAAAAAAGAGTACAATTAACAAGCAAAAAACTTATATAGCGGAATGGAGGACTATATAAATTTCCTTGCCGTTTCGTTTCTTGAATTATTAAAGTTATTGATATAAACAATCATTGAGAAATATTCAAGTAAGAATTATTACATTGTCTCCCAAGTTAGCTTTGTATCTTCACTTTCATAAAAAAAAGGTTTAAAATTTGTGTTAATAATCTTCAACAGAAAAATAAAAATGGGTCATGATAAATACATTGGATATAAAATGAGTTGAAAAAAAACGCAAAAGCAATATGCTACATTTCTTTTAAACACTTTTTAAGTGTTATTGTACTAAAAATATGTTTCAAATGTTCAAATGTTTCAACTACCACGATGAACTGGATAAATTAGGTCACAATCTAGGTATTTCAATGGTTTCATGAATATATAATTTAATAACTAAGTTCACTTTCATGATAAGTAATATTTATGTTCAAAATGAAATGTTTAAACATTGCTTAAAAAATTAATCATTGTTGACATAATAATGTAAGTAATATGAGGAGAACAATATAATAGATCAGAAATATCTACGGAACGAAATCATAACTCGAGTATTTATAATAGTATTGAAAAGGATATTTGTAATATACTTAAGAGTTTGTTTATTTAAGCTCCTATTCTTTAACATAATATTAATATAATAACTTATGAGACAACGGATATTAAATTTACTTAACCTATTATAAAATCAATACAAATTCCTTATAATATAGATTACGAGTAAGTGTGGTGTAAACACAAGTTTGTGCTATTATAGGTAATTAGAAATGTTCTTTGATCAATTATTTCTTGATTCTTCTACTTCTCTATAATTAACGTTTATCCAATTATATTTTTTAGTTTTGTTTATTGTATGTACATGTTAAAGCTAACAAAGCGCATAGACGTTTACAAGTAGAGAACTCGGTGGAGTACTATCTACAAATATGTAATGGACTTAAAGCATCTATCTATGGAGGTTGTTTATTCTTCTGTATGCTGCAGAAGCATGGCTAAAAATCTTCTTCGATCACACCTTCGTTCACGCCAGTATGATATCAGTAACTTCCTCAAGTTATTACCTCACAATGTTTAATATGCTGGCAACCGCATAACTACGTTGTTAGTTCAGGGGGATCCGGTTGCCAAGAACATTGTTTATATGTATTTCCTCTGTCGCCTTCCAAGATATGCACGACAAAAGGTGTTCGTAACTAGCTTTAAAATTATGTGACTGTAAAGCCTGTTAATCCATATCCAGTGTTCAAAATTTATGGTGCTAATGCAATATCTACTTGCACCTTTGTGAGTTTGTCTAATAATATAATCAAAGGTCCTGTAGGTGATATATGTAGTATATAATATATAACCATAAACAGGTATACTTACGGTATATCATTAACAACCAATGTTGTCTGTTAGGCAAGACAACTGGGTGTCGCTATAAATAATGTAAATATGTAGTTCCTGTTACTAAATCTTACGATTATAATAATTTTAAAAATGTATTGAAAAAGATTGAAAGTTATCGTAAACGCATACAAATCGCTTTTTTCTTTATTCGCTACTCTTGGATTGAGTTTAAAAAATTACAAAACATTTATTATATTTGCAAACCTTTTTATAGTCAGTTAAAAATTTGACTGAATCTTGAAGTAATCACTATATGAATAATAAAATACTTAACTTTATTTTATTCTCTGTAAGGTTGTGTGTCGCGAATAAAATCGGTCGTATAGCATATTGGAATGATTTATAAGTACTCTTCATTCGGCACCCAACTGTAAGTCATCCATCTCGAAGAGCTTTGCTTACGTAAAGTAGCTTACGCGTAATCTAGCCCTGATGACACTTAATATCAAAGGATTTAAGTACAGGATTAAATTTGGACCATTCTTAAGTATCATCTTAACCTTATTCTTTATGCTTAAATTGTCTAAAGTCTGTTTATTTACGGTTCGATAATAGGTATGCTTTAAGGATTTTCGCTATAACGACGCACGGATTAATAGATTGAAGTTTTCCATTTACTTTCAAAGGCGATTTACATATACTGTTTAATTATATTTAATGTTTGGTTTAAGTTCTGGTTTAAATTATGACCCGATCAACTTATCAGTTTGTAACGATGTCATACTTATGTTGACAAGCAGAGATTCTGTTCAAGTGGAACTATTCAGATATTTGCATACTTATAAGGCATATGAGAGATTTTAAAATCTCTTGGTGTTTCATATACTTGAATAATAATAAAAAAATGAGGGGATTAAATTTGTATTTATGCAATGATACGATGTAAATCATTTCTTAATGACTTTCGACGCTATCATATATTCCTTCTAATAGTATTGGAAATTCAATAATTGCCGCGAACAGGCTTTAGTCTGGGAGCAATGGCATAGATTAAATGATGCTCTTTCCGTCGAAGTCAATGTTTTTTTCAAACCTCTGAATTTTTGCGTGAGTCTTTGAAGAAAAAAAAAAGTGGTAAGAAAACTTCCTGGTGTAACGGTTAGCTATTTTCTTAATTTCATTTTGGTAGTCTTCAGTTCACATATGCAGCAGTTTAAATGATGAGTAATCAAACTCGCCCATGTATTGTAAATCTGCCCTTTAAATAACATTGGTGTGTTATGTTAGTTAGCAATTAAATGTTAATCTATTCTAAGTAAACACACTTTGCTATTTTCGGCCTCCTTTAACATTTAAAAACCTGTGAAATTATGACCAATTGTCATTCAATATTAAGAACTAAAACCGAAGGTAAATGAAACGTTTTGGAAACTAAATTCGGTAGCAGTAATACTCCGACAACGATAAAGACAAAACTATAATCATGAAATGTCAGAGACGAATTCCAAATTGAAAAATGAAGTCACAGACACAGAAATTTTCAACCCAATAGGCGTAGTTGAGGTTGCAAATGGTTGCGGTAAAGTGCACAGATGCAAACACCGGTATCGCATAGCGCAGCCAAGCGGCGGAAACGTTTGGATAAAACGTATCACAATTTCCGTTTGCGGTTACACTATCCACGTGGCGTAGATTGCGAAAGTGCGGAGGTACGATAAGATGTTACGGTTTGTTATCGCGTTCAATATTGCAATAACTTCCACTGAAATGTGTATATATGATTAAACAAATATCAAGAATAGCGAACAACCTTACTGGTGGTAGGTTTCTGTTGCCGTAGACCGTCTAGCTCGGCAGCTCCCTTTTCCGCTGGCCAACAAACATTACTGAGTTCCTGTTTTAAAAGTGAAATTACTGAGGTAACGGTACTTAACTCTTTATGTCTTAACACGCCGAGTGCGATGTGGTGCTGTGTATACCATCTTAACTAGCGCTATTGTTATGGGCAAACGTATCGTTTACCATCAGGTGAACTACTCGTCTAGACTTATAAAAAAAGTAAGAACGTTTTAACTTCATCGTCAGCCGATTGACAACTTCTCGTGCTCTCGCTAAATTTTGATTCTTCTAATCCGTATCAAGCTATTCCGTCGTTGCAATTTTCTTTGATTACCACAAGACTGATATCGGATCTATCGGTCAACTAATTGTTATATTAAAATTATGTAATCATTGAGCATTCAGTTTGTTTCTATATTTTGTGAATAACTTAAAAAAGGAGCTTATTTAATTCGTAAACCGTCACTGACATGCAAATATCTTTAAGTAAGAATAAGGAATTTCTTCATACATGACGTAAAATGCGGATGGTATTTTCTAATAAAAACTTTAATAAGTGTACATTGCGACGGGTATTAGCGTAGGAATTCGTCGCCGCGCAAATAATAACATAAAGATTTTTCAATACGTACCCTAATAAAAGTCCTTTCGGATCATGTGGGACATCGTCACCTAATTCTGATCTCAAGACGAGCGTTATCTTCTATTACTTATATTTAATAAACATTCTTGTCTATAATTTATTAAATCGATTTATTAAGTAGAATTTAATATTAACTATTGCTTGTCCTAGAAGGATTTTCTGTTAAAATATATCAAAATCGCATATGTGGAACTATTTATAAATGCCACAAATTATTGTTGTAAAGTTTAATTGACTTTAATTGAACGAATGAACAGAAAACAAATCTTTTGAAATGTAGATACGGTAAAGCAATTCTTTATTAACGCTGATCTGAGACAAAATCTACTTCACTTTGAAGTGCCTGCGATAATAAATAGGAAGAATTTCCTTATTGAACAGAAAACGCGATCCATAGGGCGATACGTAAAATCGCTTAATTGAAAAAAAAGTATTTTTTCATTGAGTTCAATAAGTAAATAATGTATTAAATAGAGTTTTGTAATATAGGTTTATGGAAAGCTAGTCTACGTTGCAAAGTCCTGCGCAGGGTAATTGTGTTATGAAATGAGGTTAAAGCGCATTCGCAAATTCCCTTATTCAACACCCATATAAAATAAGAGGATACTGCGCAAAATAAATCTTTGGCCATTTAATGTCGTTAGCTCCAAGAAAAATGTACAAACTAAGTTAAGTAAACTACAAAATTAATATGTCTTAGGACAGTTTAGATTAGTTAATTTACGAGTAGATATATAATTTAGAACTGAACTACATATATATTAAGAAGTCATAAAAAAGGTTACATAGTAAGCTAAGCACGGAAGTTAAACCTAAAATTGTAACATAGTATTCAGCTTGTAGCATTCAGCTTAATTGAAAAATATATTTAAATTTTATTACAGTTTGTATATAATATAAATATATATCTAATCTAAAATCAAGACAAAAGCATGTTGAACTTCGATATGTTTTTAGCAATATTTCTTTTTAAATATCTTAGAAAGATACGTTAAAGACATGGAAAAAAAACTGTTCCTGTTTTGTAGATTTTTGTAAAATAATGCTGCTCAATGTAAAATGAATTTTCTTTTTGACTACTCACATAACAGACATCAACACGACAACATGGGAATTTACCATGGCGGTGTGAGGACACATTCATCCCGGGAATATTCCGTAGATGGTGCACGATCCATGCCTGATATACAACGGATGTTGATCCGGCAGGGGAGTTAACGTTTCATGCTCGTAACAATCCTGAAATCCCATCAATATCATACATTCTTAATGAGATCGATAATATATAACTACATAAATAAGAACCTGAATGTTAACATCTTATTTTTATCGATTATTGCACGGAAAATTTTAGTTTGGGTTGGTATGTTTAAATAGACTTCCCTTACTAAATACAAATTGAGCAGAGATTAATGAAACAATGATTTCAATTAAATAGTAACAACTTTCTCCTCATTGTGAGATAGGTATACAATTGGCCGGGTTCATTGTTTACGATTCTTGAAAAGAGGCATTGTGAGCGTCTAGACGAATCCTTATGTAAATATATTGTGCTCTCATATATTGTTCACTAGATTGAATAAAAGGTGATTTGGACTTATGGAGATGAACAATTGTTATTAAAGGAAATATCTCCTTGTGCAGATGTATCCAGAAATGAGCTTTATTACAAATTTTGCTTACTGCACGGCTGAAGAGGTTCTGTAAGTGTTATTTGTGTGTAATGACTACTTGACATGTATTACATTCTTTATTAAAATATAAATACACTTTTATACCAAGTTCATATATTCTATCTTATATTAATAACGCATTTAAATTAAGCGATAACTTTTGAATAGTTTTTCTGTACGTGGGGTAATAATATAAATTAAATCGGTGGATATGTAAATAGGTCAATCGATAAATTGTAAACAGTTCATTAAAACTTTTACATAATTTAAGTGATTCACTTTTTTGAATCATGTAGATGGCTAGGATGCATACCTGATAACATTACTATGCCTGTCCATAACAATGCATTAAATGATCCTGGTGGTAAGTCTCTGTTGCCGGAGACCGTCTGGGTAGGTACCACCGCAGCTCCTATCCGCAAAACAGTAGTTTGCTAAGATTACTGTGTCCCGAATTTAATGGTTATGTAGCTAGTTAAATTACTGGGGTAATGAACATTAATACCTTATGTCTCAAGGTGAAGAGAGCAATGTGGTGCTGTGTATACTATCATAACCAGCGTAATGTTGTTATAGGCAAGCGTATCACTTATCACTAGGTGGAGTTCTCGCTTCTCAACGAAGA
>DWLS01005580.1:0-12544 GCA_018246255.1 Pachliopta kotzebuea | reverse complement strand
ACTTAATTCTCATATTTTTTTTAACTTAAAGGTTGTTGAATTAGAGAGGAGTACACTCGTACTGTACCATTCTTTAGACATGTTTAGAAGTTTGTGTTGAGCGAGACAGCTTGAAAGAATATTCAGAGCTCGGGGCTGTTCCTCATCTTCAAGGCTTATCACTCAGTCATGCCCGCGGATCGGAAATGTAAAATATATTCCTCTCTTTGAGACCTCAGATTCAAGATCCGTCCATATTTGCAAACGCGGACGTCTGTAGTAACTCTATATCGGATTCGGAGTCTCACCGGGCCGAAGTAATCAGGCCGCGATCTGGCCAAGTTAGAAATAAGTTACTTAATGCCATTCAGAACGTGTCGCTACGTTTATGTTAAGTGGGAGACTGCACGACCACGCCGCTGGCAGACCAGCGACTCTTTCATCCGCCTGTTTAGATTATCCATTTATGTTCTCCAGGTCATATCATATTATTCAACAATTTACTACCTTACTTATATACATCACTTAACTGCGAGAATTACAACCTTTTGTATTTTTTTATACCACTAATTTGGTAAATAAGCATACTGCCTGTCAGATGGTAAGCAGTTACCGTAGCCTATAGACGCCTGCAGCATTGAAGGAAACTTTAATTATGATCACAGCTTGACTTAAAAATTTAACTTGATTGCTGGTTGGTCTCTGTTGCTGGAAACTGTGTAGGTACCACAGCTCTCTTTTCTGCTGTGCAAACATTACTGTGTTCAAGTTTGAAGGATGCTATATGCAGTGAAATTACTGGGGTAACAAGACTTAATAACTCATGTCTCAAAGCGACGAGCACAATGTGGTGCTGTGTATACCATCTTAACCAAAGGCACGTTATTATAGGCAAGCGTATCATCTATCATGTGAACGTCTTATAGATTAGTAGGAAAAAAAGATGATCTATCATCGTAAAAAAAAACTACAAATACTATACACAATTTCCTTAAAAGGAAAATGTTTTTTTTTTGTGTTAAACCAAAAAGATATTTCTTAATGGAAATCATAGCTGCGTGTGTCTTGTACAATATAAACTGAATTGTCTTTTGTTGCCACAGTTAACTCTACCGTCATATACTAGTTAATATCTTGATATAGATATAAATGTTAAGTCCCATATTATATTTGAACAACTTATATACAAAAATATGCATATTGAAAGTTACTTACTTCTGCTTACTATTATAAATAGCGCAATGAGAAGAAAACTTTATGAATGAAATAACTTTCTTATAAACGATGTAAATAGTAAAGAAGGAAAGCAAAATTTTAGTCTTTAACTGGAATAGTTTGTTAGTTTTTAAATATATATTGAAGCTGTCCGATTGAAAGACGGTGTTATGAGCGAAAAGTCACAGGTTCGATATCCATTAATTTTTAATTTTTTGTAAAAGAAAATATCGTAATAAAACCGGCTTGTATTCGAGGAGGTAACGAGACGAGCAAGGCGTTCACCTGATGGTAAATGATAAACTTGTCCATAACATGGCGCTGGTTAAAGTGGTATACATAGCACCAAATTGGGCTCCCATTGTGACGTAAGATGATGTCACGTGACCCCAGTAATTTCACTAGCATACAGCACCTTTCAATCCGAAAAACAGTAAAGTTTGCACGTTACTATTTGGTGGTACTTACCTAGACGGTCTCCAGCAAAAGAGACCTACCATCAGTTTATGTAGACATTTGACGTCTACTATCACGGACTTTACCAGAATAATGGTTAAACTTAGTCTTAGAGAGAGAAGAATTCGAGTCCCAGTTGTGAGAAAATTAAAGAGGCTTTTAATTTATTCAATACATATCTATATAATATAAGAAGGATGTCTTCTACAGCGTTTGGCTAATACTCTGACTATAGACTACCTTTTTTTAAATTGAATTTAAGTACCGATGTAATATTGTTCCTATAACTTATACTTTATTTTACAGTGTATATATGCATAAAAAATGAGATAGTACATTGTTGGAAACGTTTATTTTGTATAAATTAGCATTTTATCAAAACTTCCTCCATCATTATTTTATTGCTCGACTTCCAACAAAGGCGGCGCTCCATCGCTTGGCAAGTTAAAGTTGTTGCCAGTGAATCATAACGAAAATTGCACCGATTCTGTGCAATGATAGAAGTTATTTTTTAAAGCATGCCGATTGCCAAATAAAAAACAGTTTTAGTACTAAAATATTGGCAATAATGTCTTCATATCAGTTTTATGCATTTCCATTAATATTTTCAAGAACTAATATTATTTAGCTCAATATATTCAATGCTGATTACCATTTGAAATAATCAAGTTAGAGGTCTGCTCCATTAAGCGCAGGAAGTTAAAGAAATTTTTATTTACATTTCAAATTATATGCTAATTAGGATGAATATTGGAAAAGACACCTAAAATGCTCGACTATGGCAGCAGAAAGACAATAATGCTAACGAGCTAGAAGATTTACGGTTGAAGAGGTGGGTTCGGAATGATCCTTCCACCAATCAAACTCTTCAAATCGTGCGGGAATCAAACCAGGATCCACCATGTTAGAAAGGTAGAACTGTAAATCAATGTACCAATATTCTCAAATGTTGCTAGCGACGAAATTCACATACAAGCTGACACAGTTATTTGCCAAGCAAAAGATATTGTTGTGTGGGAATCCAACTGCAGGTTTCGCAATATTATTACGTCTATGTTTCTGTAATTAAACCAATATTTCCCTAACCGTACCTGGGTAAGGCGTGATGGGAGGTCAGCCCAGATAAAAACCAACATGGCCAATGGCCCATTTGAATAGATAATGCCGTGTGTCTTCGGTTAATGACGCCCGACCTGGATTACCTGGATCTCGCTAATTAGAAAGATTCGCAACTTTAATTGACGGAGATTCCAATTTGGTTGTAGCTGATTATATCGAACTGTAGAGCTAAAGGTACTTAAAGCAATGAGAATACTAAATTGGAAATAGTCGATCCATTTATAAGTACCCAAGATATATCTTTTAGTCCCAAATTCACAGAAAACGCGCTTCTGGTAGGCAGTGGAAGAAATGGTTTGACGACATACATGATTGGACCGGTTTTAAATACCATCAATTAAAAATAATAGCCGAAGACGAAATATTTTTCTCTCTCTGACCGACAAAGTTCACTTTGAAAAAAGCACCTGGATGATTGTAATTAAATTTATTATGGACTTATCAAGTATTGGGGTAAACAGACTAAGTACGCAGGTTGGTCTCGTCTCCTTAAGATTCAGAACATAAAGAATACCGTCTATTAAAAGGAATCATTGAAGACTTGAACAGTTTTCTCTATCTAACCGTCAAACTTCACTTTGAAGAAGACACTTCATATTGATGATGGTAATTAAATTTATTACATTCAAATCAAATATAAAATTCTTACTACATTCACAGATTGGTCTCGTCTTCCCGAGGTTCAGGGCATCAAGAATATCGTCTATTAAAAGGAATATTCAAAACCTGGAATATTTTCCTCTCTCTGTCTGTCAAACTTTGCTTTGAAGAAGACACCTCATGATGATGATGATTAAATTGATTATGGCTTATTCAAATATTGGAGTAAATATATTAAGTTCGTAGATTGATCTCGCCTTCTCTATATTCAAGATTTTAAGTTCACCATTAATAACGATAACTAAAGAACCATTCATTCAAGTTAAATAGTAATGTTTGAATACTACTGTTTAGTAATTGAAATAGGCGTTGAATACTAACTAAATGCCTAGACAGTAACCAGCAAAAAAGACCTGAAAGCAGTGAATGAGTTAAACTACTCCGCTCGTAAAACTCTAACACGCCTGGACCATTCCGCGACTTGCTGTTTACGTTATTTCGTACAATTTAGTAAATGTTTACACAATGCAGTGGACGGGGTTCAACTTTACGACGCTATTTTTAATCACTTTGATCTCCGTGATCCCCGCGCCTGTGATGGACCCGCACACAATGTTATTACAGTCTTTAAAAAGGGGGGAGAGTTTAATGAGTACTCACATAAACTTGCGCCAGCGCCGTTAGAGGCAGTCGGACCGCGGAGCTTTATAGCCTGCATCAAACATTTGGAAATTTTATTTATTCCCTGATGCGACCAAACGAGCAGAACTACACCTAATAATAAGTGATAAATTCAACTATAAAAATAAAATGCTAGTATTCTTTTTCAAAGTCGTATTTCCTCATGACTGAGACTCGTGGTCATCATGTATCGTGAACCACACGACGACTTCTTTATCAGTTATAATGTAGTGGTGTTGCCATCGCCTTCTCCATTCCACATACTAGTCCGACTACGGATGGTCATCACATAGATATGTAGGTTTCCTCATGAAGTTTTCATTCACCGTTAGAACACGTGATATTAGTTGGTGTTATACGCTAGTATATCAACACTGAAATCGCGAGCTTTCATGTGGTAGGAACCACCATAGTTCCTATTGAATTAGACAAACAGTATTGTTCTAAATATTACTATATTCCAGTTTGAAAGGTGGCGAGATAGTGAAATTCTTTATTACCTTAGTCTCAAGGCGATGAGCGTATAGTGCTGTGTATACCATTTTAACTATCGCTATGTTATGGGCAAGCGTATAACTTACTATCAGGGCATACTCACCTAATGAAATAATAAAAAAATGTTAGAAATTTATCAATTCGCATTTGACTTGATTGTTACTGGAGAGAAAGAAAGTAGGGGGAATAGTTAAAAGGGTTTTTACTTTTGATACAGCTGAAGTTTGATCATTTTAAATAATGTTTGTATGGTTTTATTATACATAACTCTTTCTTTACTTAATAATCATTAAGCATCTGTCGCCATTTAATAAATTTATTGGTGTTTATTAGTTTTCCACCAAGGACACTATAATTTCAACAGAAGACTGTTCCGTCGACGTCCAATGGTACAAACATCCGTTCACCGACTCCGTAGAGCAGATCATCTTGGTGATTTATAACACAAATATTGAACGAAATTTGTCGTAAAACAAGCTTTATGGCCCGGCTGCGTCTATTCGAATTTTCCCCGGTATTATATTTCAATCCTGATTAAATTATGACCGCTATAAACAACGTTCAAGAGGGATTTTGACGTAACTGCGGCCAATTATGAACGTGAACGAGTGATATAACGTACATGCAGTTTTTAACTAACGCTTTATTGCATTGTTCGTGGCAATGGGTTCTATAGGTTTATATCACCTGGTAATTTCGTAGATCGGTAGAAAAACTACTTTCATTATTTATAACATGTAATCGGTAAACTACTGAATATATAAAAGTAAACATTTACATGTTTTTTTCTGCGTTCATCTGATAAGTAATATGTTTGCCCATAACATGATGTTGGTTAAGATGACTTTGGATTGATACAAAGTGTTAAGTCTCGTTTCCCCAGTAATTTCATTAGCGTACAACATCCTTCATCCGGAAGACAGTGATGATTGCACAGTATTTAATTATTTATTCTTTATGTACACTTACACGTATATATATAAAACAATACTATTTTATAAAAGTAACATGTGTGTCACAAAAGCGAGCTTAACCCTAAAAAGAGTTCTCTTACAGCATACCCAAATAAGAAGGATATACTATTTTAATTATTTGTTTAGGTGTACCGTGTACTAGTAATAGTAACATATAAGGAACATATATAGCAAGTATACATAGCGGTAAAGATAAAATATGCAACTAGAGGTGAAGATAATAGTTTTTAACTCTCTTCTTAAAGATAGGTAAGGAGGGACAGGCGCGGATATCATGAGGAAGAGCATTCCAGAGTTTCACTGCAGTACTGTTTGTTGGCTGTATTATAATCTGTTGTGGTTACTTAGATAATCTCTAATAATAGAAACTTAACTGTAAAGCATTGTTTAAAACAAAATCTAACTATTAAGTTTGTTCTTTTATAGTGAAAGTGGGTAAATAACGGAACAGAACACATTATTTAGTGATTACTGACTCTCATAGACAATAGCAACACCCGCAGGGTTGAAGCATTGCCGACCTTTAAGGAGATATTGATACTCTCATTTCTTGGAGGACATTTGTGTCATATAATCAATTATCTTTTTTATTTTATTTTTACAAAGACAACTTGCGGCTAATAAATGTAACATTAATTTATAACATAGAATAAAGTCCATCAACCCGGATTCCGCCAGAGTAGTGAAAGACGGCCTAAATCCAATCATTATTTAGCGAGGCCTATATCCAGCAGCCTATAGATGCGTAATAGCCTAGTCGTTTCAACGCCGACCTTCCACTCCCAAGGTACCGGGTTCGAATCCGGCCTACACAAATGATTTCTTCAATTTATATGCAGTTAGTATAACACCTACTAATATCACGTGCTCTGACGGAGAAAGAGAACATCGTGAGGAAATCTACATTTCTATGTGATGATCATCAGTGGTCGGACTAGTATGTGAAATGGAGATGGTAATGACAACACCACTTCTTTATAACTGATAAGAAAGTCGTCGTGTTCACTACAAATGATGACCAAAACCCTCAGTCACGAGGAAATACGACTTAGAAGAAGATATCCAGCAGTCGACGTCTATCGGCTGATGATATGATTTAAATAAAGTCAACAGCCATTTATAAGTTACTACCGATAAACTTTCTTTCTATAGATTAGAAGAAAATAGTGAAAGAGTTACAATTAAAACTATATCAATCATATAACTTGTATAAAAGATGCTTTCATTGCAATAATTAACATTATCCATAACTGCAATGTTGAACATTCATTATTGATAACAACATGATATTTATTATTCTACTATTATCTTCCTTTGGCATGCGTCCGTGCAGAATGAGATATCGCTATGCCAACTTAATGGCTGATATATGCTATATATTTATATAGCTATGGTAACAAGTTTATGAATTTATTAATTTTATGTTATTTAGTATTTTTTAAAAAATTTTAGTTGCGTATGCAACGGGCACTTTATTATTAAGATATTACAATAGATAACAACGAATTCCGAGAATAGTATAAAAAGTGGATACTAAACGACGATTAAATACCTCAGATAAAGAAATTCATGATTTTAAAGTCGAAGCTAAAGTTATACACGGACGGACAGTTCAATCAAAGCGGTAGGTACTTCGCGAGGAATAATTTTCTCTTAGAAGCCGTAAAAAAAAAGTCCAACTTCCCGCTCGCGTTTTACTACATATTTTATTAAAAAACTTTCACCATCTTGTCACCGCAGTCGGCGTCACGAGTTCAGTCGCCGGGGCCAATCTCTGCCTATATTAAATGCTACGCGGGACCTCCGAACTACGCTGAGTGATCAAAACTTCGATTATAGATCCTTACGCAACGTTTGTACCATAACAATTCTCTTCGAAGAATACTAATTTCATTAATCAATTCCATGACCCTTTTTATTCGAATGAAAACATATTTCATACAAATGTATGAAGACTGTCCAAGTTACGGTCTAGGTAGTTACCGTCGCAGCTTCTATAGCAGATGAAAAACAGATTTTCTACCGGGCGACGAAATGAGCAAGGCGTTAACCTGATAATATGTGATACTAATTAAGTTATTACACAGCAAAATTGCGCTCGACGCTTTAAGACATATCTTAAGTCTCGTTATCCCAGTAATTTCACTGACATACAGCATTGTACAAACTGGAACACAGTAATGTTTATATAGTACATACAGTTGGTGTATGCTAGTGTAATTACTTAGATTAGCGAGAGTTAAAACTTTACGTCTCAAGGCGAAGAGCGTAATGTAGTGCTGTGTATACCAACTTTACTAGCGCCACGTTGTTATAGACAGGCGAATCACTTATTATTAGGTGAAGCCTTTCTTGTTGCCTCGTCGAATAGAAAAAAATCTGTTTGTCCGCTACAATAGGAGCTGCAGTGGTACTTACATAAACGGTAACTACCACCAGTAACTTCAACAGACTTCACACATTTGTATATTTTTATTGGAAGTCTTTTAGTATGGGAGGAGAGCAATCTGCTTTATACACTCTTTCTTCTTTCATGACACGAATGATCTATGTAGATCTAAAATATCATAATGATTTTTCTACTAAAATTATGTTAAATTATTTTTCAGGGCTTTTAAGTACAAGTCCGACTTTTCTTGTCACACTCTTGCTAGTAAATATAGGTTATTTAATTAACGTTCTCATCAGATGAAGTCATTAGCAATAAGAATGGCTAAAGCATAATCAGACGTTTGGAAACTAAGTTAAAGCTAAGATAATTTTTAACACTCTTCTTTTTGTGTGTTAATAAATTCTATTTAATTAAGTAGATAGGTGTCTATCCAAGCTTCCTTTGTATTATTATAGAAATTTAATAAATCTTCTTCCTGTATATGTAATTGAAATTCCCCTAACAAACCCAGCACAGTTAGATATATTTTAAAGTCACACAGTTCCGACAGACGCCGACAACGTTAGAATCCAATAAAGCAAATAGAAAACAACAAAAGCACACTTGAAGTGTAGCCCATTGTGCGGTGCCAACTATTGTTTGATAGTAAAATGTAGAAATCACTTAGCACCGTACATTTCTTTGTGGGTCGTAAAACATTTTTATACAAAAGGGGGGGCCCCCTCGTAAATCGCCATTCATTCGGCGATCTCTAAATTTTTATTGAGTGGCCCCTTTTCATTACACCTCTCGTTAATGAGGAAGTGTTAATAGGAACTTTCCGGGTTTGCTTTCTATTTAACATACACCAAGTTTGGTTTCCGTGGGCTAATTCTCACATAAAGTAACATTTAAAATTTATTAAAAGCTGCAATTAAAATTAGCTTTCAACGCAATTTGAATAAGAAGAATATACACAACTTGTTTTACACCTACCAGATAGAAAGACGATATACGACGAGTTCTAAATTGAGCTAGAGGTGCTTTAGCATCCAGTCCACTCGACATATGTACCAGAAAATTTACAGGTATATAAGAATTTTGGCACTAACGCAAAACGTTAGTCCCGTTTGCGAAAAGTAGGGGAAAATTAGGTGCAAAGTGAATTTCCCGAAACTCACAGACGGTGGCGATTATTTATTTGTTTATATAAGAAATCACAGGAAACAAACAAGAAAAGCGATGAAAGTACCTAAAAAGCTTTTAACAATTTCTTTACAATAACTAAATCAATTACGAAGACGTTATAGAGATATATATATATAAGATTCATGTTCGTTGCTTGAAGATGTTGTCTCCTCTATTTAGTCATCGACAGTACCTATTAATACAATAATTTAATTAAAAATATGGAATATTTAAAAAATATATAATATGTATATCTTCTTACAATCTTGGGATCTTGTTATAGCGCTTGTTTGTCCTGCAAATGAATTAAGAAACGTCGGATAACACATAATTTGGATAAAAGGGATAAAGTAAGCATTGATTATAATAAGGTTATTAAATCTATACAAATCGATAATGTTTCATTTTGAATGGTTTGTTTGGAAAGTTTCTTTTACGGCTATTGATTATATTAGACCGCAACCTGGACGTATCCAGTTAGGTATGTAATTAAACGACAATTGAATAAAAAAGCTCGCAATAGCGGCCCCCTCCGAGCCAACGGTACGTGTATCGACTTCTAACGAGATGTTATCCGACGGCCGGACATTGTTCCGACGAGGAATTCAATGTTTTTCGCATAAGAAAATTATTGATTTAATAACCGTTTCTTACGTCGTCTTTGTTAACTTTACAATCAGGTTCCTTTCAAGGTGCACCAACGATCGAAATCGTCGCCAAGGAATGCTTCACATTCACCTGCAGTTTCGTTAATACTTACTGTGTGTCATTGGAATTGACTAGTAATTAAATAATTAAATATAATACGTGAGAGGTATATAAACTACACATTTTAATTATTTTTTTTTTTATAAAATGAAGCGACGAGACGATCATATCGTTCACCTCATAGTAAGTGATGCGCTTGACCATGGCAACTTTGCTCTAGTTAACATGGTATACACAGCACCACGAAGCGCTTGTTGCCTTGAGACGAAAGGTGTTAAGTCTCGTCACCCCAGTAATTTCACTAGCATACAAAGTTTTCTAAAGGAGAACGCAGTAATTTTTGCACCCATCTAGAACCCACCAGTAAATTATTGGATAGTGTTTTATAAGAAATTCCTTCCAAATTGCCTACCGAAATTAAAGGTCTTATAAATTACAAAATCCAGATTAAAGCATTAGACTATATCTAAAATTAGACAAAGTAATAAAGATGTTTCTAGTACAAATTACAGCGGCCTTTTTTATTAGGTTAATATTAAAAAAGATTAAAACGACTGATCTAAAATTGGAAAAGAAATTATCAGGTTAATTAAGAGAGCTGCTTCACAAGGAGATATTAGGTACGTTTAAGAGTTTACTGAATATTTCTGCGAAATAATAAAAGCTTAAAGTTAAGAGCTATTCCTTGTAATTTAAAGAAAATCTCTTTAGATAGAAGACTTGAATAATTGTAAAATAATAAAATATGGTGTTAAAATGGTGTAATTAAGTTTGTCTGTAGTCAGCCTGTAGTTCTAGTACCAGTGCCTATAATATATCACAGTATCCAAGGAAAGTTTTTCCCAATCTGTAGCCTGATTTCCATTTAAAATTATGTAAAGTTTATCAGCCCATCATAGATAAAAAAATTAACAAATTCATTAGGTTTTCGTTCAATGAAAAAACCGATGATGAAACGCTAAAAACTGTGTTCCAATTTTAGGGAAAAATATACCTTACATGTTCTATAGGAGATGCAGTTGACAGAATCCAGAATGTTCTAACAGTTTCTCCAACTAGCAGAGACAGGGACAGGCCTAAACTTAGACAAGCAGACGGCGTGAAGTGTGAGGCTATTTAGGGGGTTTAACGGTGGATGGCTTGAGTGTACTGCATAGAATATTTAATATCTTTATCGCTGTCTTTCTATTTTCTGATGAAGTTCGGTTCCATTATCCTTTTCGGCTTTTACGGCTCCATTGAATTCGGGGCTTGCATATTCAACATGAATATCGGCTTTGGGATTCACGCCGTCATTTGTGTTGTAACACTTTCACATTAGATACTAAGTATGAGAGTGTTATATACTAAATATTTTAAATATATAAGATATAATCTAATTTTACTCTCTTACGCTTTTAATCCGGGTTATTTGGGTTTCGGCTCTGCTTGATCTTAAATACTAAGCATTTTTCTGTATGTACTTTTGTTGCGTTTATGCTTCGTGGTTTGCATTTATAAAGTTGTCTTCACAACATAGTCTTTTAACATGGCTCTCTCGTCTAAGGGTTTTTCAATGTCATCATCAATAATTGAAGCGACGTTAAGACTTCCTCAGTTTTTCCTCACTTTAAGTATAAATAGAAAAATAACATGAGAATAAAATAACTGAGAAATTTATTCAGGATCTAATAATGTGTTTCACGTTAAAATCTCGAATGGAAAGAGAATCAGGTGAATAATTGTCGCCGCATTAACTAATTTGTTCCATGGAGCTCATAGACGCCGCGGAGACCCGTCTAGCTCTTACAAATAACCCGCCGCGCCATCGCAATAACTCACAGCGGTAATGAACGAGCATTTAACTTACACTGCATTTACCGGAATACGAATTTGCTTAAAGCGGAATGCGAATAAACGATATGACAACCGAGCGGAGCGCCGTACTCTTGCTACAATTCAATTTTCATTACCAATACAAACTGTTGCTGCCGTTTTATTAAAAGAACATGTGGATTTTTAATTGACTTCACATACAATAGACCTAAGTTGAATATTTTAACTACTTCCGTGACGCGGTGATGCTGGCCTTGATCAACCTAGTTTGTTTCTGGGTCCGGATGTTGTAATTTGGTTAGTGGCAGGTTTTCGGAACCCACCTTGCACGCTACCACCGTCAAAAATTTACCTCCATTTGAGTATTACTGTGTTTTGTTCTATTTCTGCTGCCAAGTAGTAATACTCTAATATCATTGTGTTTCGAATAAAGGATAGTGGTTCAGTAAAATTACTGGAATAACAAAAGTTGATGTGTCCAACGGAGAAGAGCGCAATGTGGTGCTGTGATATAATCTTAATCTCGCACATCGCGCCGAATAAAAAAACATACATATTGTAAATAATTTTAATGTTGTGTGTTAAATTTTTCATTATAACATATTAATAAAGCCTAAAATAATTGTGATTACAATAACTAAACGTAATTACTTAAATGTATCTGAAAGCTTCACCGGAAGCGAAGTGAGACGGTCGGCATGTAATGGAATCATAGATTAAGTTACTAAAGCATTAGGCCATTGTCTCTGCTGCGAAGATATTCTATATTCTCAGGACATTGGGGAGGATTTATCAGTGCCTGAGGCAGACTCCGACGATGTTGCAGATTACGCCGGCTTGTTTTATGGTATCGCTCGTTGATGCGTCGAAAGCCTGCGGTTTGGTCTGGCAACGACGATATTAATAACTATATATCTGGAGATGCACCATAACACTTTGATAT
>DWLS01005579.1:0-12544 GCA_018246255.1 Pachliopta kotzebuea | reverse complement strand
CACACGACCGGACCTGTGCCTTATATAAAATCAAAAGCTGTCCCGGAGTGAAATACTGCCGCACTTTGGCAAGGACCTCCAGTTTCCTTGCTGCTATCTTAGCTTTGGACTCAATGAACTGTCCGAAGTTTAGTTTAGTCGAGATCTCGACCCCAAACAATTGGAGACAGTCGGAAGTTTCCAAGGACACACCCCGAAAAGTAGGAGCCAAGGTGAACTGGCTCTTTTTGGCTGTGAAAAGACACGCCTGTGTTTTGGTAGCATTGAACCTCACAAGATGTTGAGCTCCTCATGTTTTATTATATTAATTTAATCTTTATCTGTCCTTTTCTTTTGGATCGCTTAATCGCTTATAACAAATAAAGCCCATCCTGTCCACACTTATTATAGAATATAAGTTCAATTAAGTTTCATATACCATAGTGTGAGTAATAAAGAGTTTATTCATCTCTCTATCAAGTTAGGTATACAGTAATAAGTAATAGTATTTTAAACTTATTTAAAATAATTCAGTTAGTTTCGTAAAGCGGTCAAGGTAATACTCTTACTTATATTACTATCGCTGAATTTATGTTAGGGGGACGTAAATATATCTTAGATACTCTAGTTAGTAAATATATACATATATTGTCTGTTTTGTATTATCTAATAACTTTAAAGAGATAAAGACAAGCACTTACTTTTATATGACAAAACTAACGTGACATCAATAGCAAGATGAAATCTTACCTTCCCATATCTTTCATTATGTTACGTTTTGTTGTATGGAAGTTGAAATATAATAAATCAATTTAAAAGATCTTTATATATAAGATATAGCTTTAATCGATAGACTATGAGTAGAAGATAAAGTCAACTATCTTCATTTATTAACTGTATGCCACAGTGTAAATAAAACAAACTGCAGCGGTCTCATTAAGCAAACCGTCCGACTTTCTATTAGTTTACTGAATAACGGCGACACGAAATCAAAGCGGAAACTATATATAAAGATATCCGTTTATTTACTACTACTCTTTCTAAATAAGACAGTAAGATAAATTATTAATCATTAATTTTTTTATTACTTTACAAGGCAATGAGATGAGCAAAGCATCCGTATAATGATAAGTGATACACTTGATTGTTGATTAAGAAGGTATACATCACCACATCTCTCGTCTTAAGTAATTGTTTAACGTTATTACTCCAGTAATTTTACTAGTCTACTTCTTTAATACTGTAACACAGTAATATTATTCGTCAGCTGCAATAGAAGCTGCGGTGATACCTACCTAAACGGTTTTGGGTAATGGACCATAACCACCAGTTAATTATTGATGATTTATAAGTAATTTTGTTAATCAATCCAATTTGAATACTTAGCGAAATTACTAAGGTAACAAGCACAGTAATTTGATTTGCATACGGCACTCTTCAAACTGGAACACAGTAATATTTTCACTTTACTATTCGGCGGTAGAGATAAGAGCTGCGGTGGTACATACTCGTACCTAGTCTCCGGCAAATTATGTTCTTAGAGCTTTAACTTAAAAAGCTTCTTAAATTTTAATGAGCGTAAGAAAGCTTTTTAGAAAGGATAAACACAGAAAGATACAGAAAAAATCTTGAATATAAGGAATACAATTTAAAATATTAAAGGGACAAAACTAAAACAAAAACTCAGTTGTTTGTTACATTTAACTTTAGCAGTAAACAAATTGATTCAACGAAATTAATTTTAGCGCTTTGCGAGGTATTAAAGCGTTGTTTGGGACGGCTGAGCGTAAGATAAATTAGGTTCCCGGATTCCGCCCTACTTGACAGTCACCTAATTTAGATTAACTGGAGCTGCAATTGACACCGGAACTTTGTGTTTGGACAGTTTGAGGGGACCGTGTGTCCACATCCCTCTGAACTCGAGCATTTAGAACGGAACTAATTCAATCTGCTCGTAAAGAATTAACCTCCTTCGTTAGGAGGTTAATTTTTTTTTATGATACAAGCAATGCGTTCACGTGATGGGAAGTGATACGCTTGCCTATAACACTGGTTAAGTTGGTATATACAGCAGTATATAACGCTTCTATAGATACGTAGTTTAAGTCTCGTTACCGCAGTAATTTCACTAGCATATAACACCCTTCAAACCATAACATAGTAATGTTTATACATTACTACTTGACAGTAGAAATAGGAGCTGTGGTGTTATCTACCTAGAAGGTTTTCACAACAGAAACCTATCACCAGTGATATAATAATATATATATGTATGATCTCGCTGCATATGTGTATACTATAACTGTGCTAAAGTTTAATTAATGAATTAAAGAGAATATAATAAGAAAAAACTGCTTATAAAAAAATAGATTGTGTGAAATTACCGCGGTAATTCGTTACCCAGTCGCCTTAAATCTGTCTACTACGTCTCAAGGTGACGAGCGCAATGTGGAGCTGTATACCATCGTAACTAGCGCTATATTATAGGAAAAAGTATCACTTATTATTAAGTGACCTCCTTACTTATCTCGTCACATCGTTGAATAAAAAAAAAATACAATAAAAACATACATTAATTTAATTTTCCGATGACCCCACACTAGTCAAGTCTATAGTATAGGTGCTTATACCACTTGATTTATAACTCACACCAATCAAGTTTTAAATATATTAAATATATCTAAGTACATATAAAAAATAATACATATAAGTGTAATATAAATTATGAATAGTTGTATAAAATTAAAATTACAGGAAGGCTTTTAATATTCCGACGTTTCTTGATTAGCTTACAGAAAGCCTTTGTACTTTGAATACTAATAGATAAAATTTCTTATAAGAAACTTTACTGTAAACAATTTTTTTGTTTACAGTAAAGTTTGTTTCTTTTCTTATTTACATCTTTATTATTTACTTAAGAATTCTACTTATAAAGAATTTTAATATTTCTACTACTATAAATATATTTTTTTTATAATGCTTTACTAACTATTCGTCATATCATGTCAATGTTCTATAGTAAATATATTACATTTTCATGATCTCAGGTAGGATACGCAGCGCCTTACTGCCATGTAGTAATATGCAAATGTTACTGTGTTTACTGAAGGGTATTGTATGCTAGTGAATTACTGAGGTAACGAGACTTAACACCTTATACCTCAATGAGAGGGTAATGTGGTGATGTGTATACGATCTTAACCGATACCATGTTATGGTCAAGCGTGTCACTTAATATCAAGTGAAGACCTTGTTCTTGACATATTCAAGTAGAAACAAAAAAGGATTTTATAAATACATACTATTTTTTTAATTAAAATCACTGTGAATCAAGTCCACTGATAAAGTAGAAACGTTAAACTTACAACTTCCTCTTTTGAATTAAGGTTGATATATAAAGGGCGCTCGCTTAAAATAGCTTTAATTTACTTGAATAGAAAGCTTTCTAGACATTTCGCCGTCACGGACACAAAAGCTAAGCACGAAACGGTTTTAAGCAGGTCGTCAAACGGGCCTACATCTACACAATGGAGTAGAAAGAAGAAACGGGGTAAGGTCACACTTACTTGCTATTATAAATACTGAATATAGCTTTAAATAGGAACTTAAGCCTTTTTAACATAATCTTAAATATTACTTAATAGCTACTTATCTAAATTATTACCGAAAACCATTGCTGTTTTGGATATAACAAAATTGGGAAGATTAACATCATATATGTAATAGTTAAAATTGTAATAGGCTCACTGACTTTGATAAGTTGGTTTGGTTTTTGTACTAGTGGTATTGTGGACCTACCATCAGTACCATCACAGCACCAATTTCCGCCGCCCAGTTCCGATCCGGTTTGAAGGGTGCTGTATGCTTGTGGAATGAGGTAACTAGACTTAACAACTTATGTCTTAAGGCGACGAGCGCAATGTAGGCAAACGTATCACTTACCATTAGTTGAACGCTTTGATCGTATCGTCGCATTTAAAAAAGTGGTAAAACATAAAGCGATAAGTAACTTTATAACAAATGAAATGGAATTGAAAGGAAATATACTAACCAGCTTAATCATCAAGGAGTCTAACTTAATCGTGTCATCACCACAGCACTGGATATTGTATACACAGCACCACATTGTGCTCGTCGCCTTGACACGTAAAGTTAAGTCTCGTCACCCCATTTTATTAGCATACTTCATCAGATGATAAACGTCCACTGTTGGACATAAGGTCTCCCACAATAGTGGACAGATTTAGGCCACGCTGGTCCAATGCGGGTTAGAGGGAAGTCAGAGTCTCATTTTTTGATTAACAAGTTGAGAGCAGGTGAGGTTTTCTTGGGTCTCGTGAATTGTGTATCCAAATGTTTTCTTTCATACTGCATTTATCTTTAATTATTTTATTATGTTTCTTTCTCTTCTTACAGGCATCGCCTCTCTGTCTAAAATCAGCCACATTTTTACAATTGTTGTCGTTTGTTTGCAATTCCACAGCTTCTATGACCCATTACACCCCTCCTCTAGCCCCATCTATACCCCATAACTTACAACTCACTAGCATACAGCACCCTTCAAACCGAAACACATTACTATTTATCGGCTGCAATAGAAGCTGCGGAATTGAAAGCAAAGGACAAAAATTGTAAACATGAGGCAGAATTTTGACTGAGAGGAGAAACCTGTAAGAAAGATTAATGCAGTATGAAAGAGTAAAACATTTGGGGAAAGGAAAGAGAAAAAGATAAGGAGCGATTAAAAATCAAGAGAAAACAAAAACTCTTTCCCAAACCACGAAAGGGGAATGTATATAAAAATTAGAAGCTGCGGTGGTACTTACTTAGACGGTCTCCGGCAAGACTCATCACCAGTAAAGAAATATATTCTGCTTAGTTTTTTTTTTAAATACTGACTTATGAAGTAGGTCAGTTTATACGCAGCCGATGGATGAAGGGTTAATTAAAGAGGAATCCATAACGTGAAAGCCTTGTTCAAACCTGTTGTTCGCTGCTGAACGTAGCGCATTGTCTATTAGGGTCCATCCGAAGAAACTTGTAATAAAAATTGTAAAAATAAAAAAATCTATATCCATCGTATCGGAACATAATTAATAGGACATCCTCTATCGTTATTGTATATTGTTTAAATAATTTTTGCTCTGTGATCGATTTTGTTGTATGTCAAACCTTGCTCTCTATTCTATCATTGAAGGAAGCTCCAAAGCTTTCTATGTCTCTCATCCAACTTACTTCAACGTGAGGGGTTGTATGAAAATAAAAGAAAATATCAGAAAAATTTTTGTTGTTGCTTGATTATTAAATTTATTAGACACTCACCTTTATGCGATTGGTAAAATCACATAATTTTGTAATTTCCCTAAGTCGTTGATCAAAATCACTTTCCTTCAATGTAACTCAAACTTTTTAGTCTAATAACAGCTTAGAAATTTTGGGCGTGAGGCTCCGTTCTGAAAGTAGTAAAACCTTCTTAAGGTGTCTTTCGTTCAATAGATGAAATGTTACCACTTTAAGTTGTCTACAATCTTTACTTACAGGTTCTAAGTCTTTATGTCTTCCTGCTGTTCAGGATGTTAAAGTTGAAGCACCTATTCAAGTAGACTCTTAACGACGTACAAACTCGTCTATAAGATATAAAACTCAAGTTTCCGTTTACGGTTGGACCATAGCTTGGCCGTTACTTAAGAAACTTGTTTTATTAATGGATACAGGAAATATTTATTAGAAATTTTTTTATAGTTAAACTAAGTATATGCACGAAAAGTTTGTAAACCAAGTGTTAAGTAAGTAGGGAGGGACAATCTCCGTAATGATATGTACTAAAACGATAGATAGATCAAAAGATAGATAGATAAATGAATAGAAAGATGAATAGATAGATAGATAAATAGATAGAAAGATATATAGATATATAGGTAAATGGATAGATAGATAAACTCTTTATTAGTCACATTATGATACAGTGAATTAACTTAACTATATTTAATATAACTTTTAAGCTAAGAACCGTGCTTTTAAATTGGATAAAGCAAAACAGTATTTCTCCATTTAATGTTTTGAAAGTTTCTTTTTGGTGAAATTTTTATTCTTCATTCTCCTTGATTATTCTTCAATTCCAATCCAAATCATTAATTTCATCACATTTTACATGGATTTATTTATTAAGGTTTCCATATATATATATAAATACACAAGAGGGAATAATAATAACATAGTGGTTCGATTTTGTTTTATTCTACGAAACATCCAAGACATTCACCTGATAGTAAGTGATTCGCTTGCTCATAATGCTGGTTAAGATGCACACAGCACCACATTGCGCTCGCTTTGAGAAGTATAGTGTTATATCTCGTTACCTTAGTAATATCACTAGCATACAACCGTTGCATGAGAATATAAAAAGTTCAACGGTATCTCTTCATATAAAATATAGCAGTCAGCAATTATTTCCACGGATTTCTTGAAAAGGGTTTACGTATATACAGTCTCGGGATATCAAGAATAGGACTAAGGTAAGTAAGTCTGTAATAGAAGGAGACTGAAAGGGTTCTCCGGCTTTGAGGGTGGGGGCGATCACTGTATATTAAGTGATCCTAGAGCAGAAGATAAGTACGAAATGGTCTCGTGTTTTGTCGTTCATGTCTTATTGATGATCTCAGCAGTGCAGGGAGACACCGATGAGTAGAAGATCCCAGGGCTTTCAATGCTCTGATGATAACCATCGAAGTGGTTACCTCTACATAAAGAACCTTCCTTTAAAGATAGAAAGAAGAGTATTCCTAATATTTCGTATACTGATGTTGATAATCGCGTCGAATGTAAATCGAATAATCGCCACCTAAAAAAGGTACGTTGTGTCTGAAATAAACAACCCTTATTTATTTCAGCCACGTATTTCATCCTAGGGGGTGGTGTTCTGGAAAAGAGTAACATCCCCCAACTTCAAATTACCGATCGGAATGATAAAATTGATTGGTTACATCGCAGCTAGGAGTCGGATGTAGACACGACCGGCATCTATCAATGTTACCGTGGAAAATATCGAGGACCTGGAGCTGTGTAAAGTTTTTTCTCTTGGATGTCGAATGATTAGTGGCGCCATCTGTTGTAGTGATCGGTACTTTATATTCTAGAAGATGTATTACGTAAATAGAGAATAGGCTTTCGTTTAAGGGAGATAGTTTTTCTTTATATATGGAAAGTGATCATTGCTGCTTATGGACTGTTGTTAGACCCGCAGGGTTGTATTTCGCTGACCTCAAGGTCTCTTTTAAAGGAGTACGTGATATGATCTCCTCTTCAAGTCTCTAATGCTGTACTGGTTCAGGAATAATGTCTGATTCTACAAAGTAGTCGTGGGTGGGATCTCACCATCATTCTTTTATACATACTGATAGGTTTCTGTCTCCAGTGATCTATCAGCTGCTATTTCTGCTGACAAACAGTAGTTTTTTTTAATACACGATGTGTTGGTGAGACCTGATGGTAGAAACTCTTACCTATAACATATTAACGCTGGTTAAGACATACACAGCACTATACCGCACTCGTCATCTCGCTCGCATTGAGATTTTAGGTGTTAAGTCTCGTTACCGAAGTAATTACTCTAGCAAACAGCACTATTCAAGCCAGAACACGGTAAAACCGGGGTGGTAGATACCTAAAGAGTATCTGGTAACGGAGACCTACCACCAGTAAAATGTGGTAAACTTCAAATCATAAAAGAATCTCATACAAATATTAATTCACTCAGTCACTTTACACTTACCAAAATATTTACTACATATAAATAATTATGAAATGCATGAAGAAAAACTATGTTAAAGCCACCGCTATGTAATTTGACACATCCGACGGAAGCAACGCTAATTGGTGCGGGGAAATTGTGTAATTAACTTAATTATAACTTATTTTTCTGAAGCTCGCTGCGCCGACGTCATTTTATAACATTAAGTGTATAGTAGCTCTGAATACTGCTTTATTAAGCCCTTGATATAGAGGCTATTAACCGTGATATAAATGTACCCAATGCGGTGATAGTTAGGATTATATACCCTGCATCATAATGCACTTGTCGCTTTACGACTTTTTATATAGATAATATATGTTTTTAGATCTTGAAATAACGAGTTTCTTAATATGATATCAAGGCCTTGCTTTGCGATATAATGTTAGTCATACCTCTGTTTATAGTAACTAAAGAACTAAACTAAACTTAAAGTATGTATGTTAAAATCTCAACGTTTAAATAAATTTCTATTCAATATGTATTTATCAAAACAAAACATAGTTTTATTATAAACATACAACAATTAGTTCACAAGCATGTTTATAACTTTGTACAGGAATTCAAGTATACTTAAGAAGTTGATATCTATCAAGTTGAAAGTAATTATTTGTTTATAATTCATTTATATATTTATTAAAATATTTATGTTTTAATAAGTTAGTATACAAATATTAATTAATTCAGGATTTCAACATGACCTTCAATTACATACAAACTCTATGCGATGAGTAAATGTCCGTAAACATTTATAGAGCTAGACAAAACCTTTGAATAATTACGGTAATATAATGAATTAAAGATAAGTATATATAATTTATTAAAATTAAGTAATATCTGTATATAATATTCAATAACTTAACAGTCTAGATTTAAATTTACTAGTATATTTATTATACTACTATATAGTAATTCACGATTATATGGATATTATGAAAAGAAAGTAGTTTTTAATTTTTAGTACATATTATATATATAAATCTATGTAATCTACTTCTATATAATACTCTAGTAGTCTATATAAAAAGTTGTGATTGCCTAGTGGTTTAAACGCCGACGTTCAACTCCTAAAGTTCCGGGTTCGAATCCAGCTTCCACCAATGAATTGTACAATTTATATGCAGTTATTATAACACTAATACTACGTGCTCTGATGGTGAAGGAACCTGCACATTTATGTGGTGACCATCAGCGGTCGGACTGCTATGTGGTACAAAGGCAATGGCAACACCACTACATTATAACTGACAAAGAAGTTGTATGGTTCACTAAACATGATAATGACCACGACATTGTCATGAGAAAATACGACTTAGAAGAAGAAGAAGACAAATTCTGCAAAGAAAATTTAAGGAACAAACGTATAAAAACATTTACAGAAGGTTTCAGTTAATATTTAGTAGTATACATTAATTTATATGAGAAGACATTGGAAACATTGTGGGCATGTTAAAGCAACGTCTTCAGGTGTGTTGCATTAACATTATAAATGCTTCAAAGCAATATGAGCTTTATTCAGTAGTCATTAAGTTGAAATTCAGTTGCAGCGGGTTCAGTATACTAAAGGACAGGAAGGTGGAGAATACAGTAAATTGCAGGAAACCTGAATCTTCATGGCACTCATGACGTGAGAAGTGTTGCAATATAGTCGCATGAAACATATAAGCTCTCCAGCGGAATACGTTAAGATTAAAGCAGCCAGCCGGATGTATACCGAGCTTGGAAGAGAGCTTTAGCGCTACACACTGAACTGTTACTTACGAGGTCTTTCGTATAACATATTCCTCTTCGGGGTCTAAGAAATCGCATGTAACAACGGGACCCAAGACAATCTCACTTGCTCGTGATGAAGGATGCATTCAGAATTTCTACTGTAGCATGATGAAATGTATGTAAGGGGTCCCAAACAACCCTCACCAATCTGTTGATCAACTAACGAGCATGACTCTCCACCAATCTGCATTGGGCCAGCGTGATGATGGCCCAAACACTTACTATCGGAAAAGGTCACCCAGCAGTTGACGTCTATAGGCTGATGAAGATTTCAATTTAAGTTATATTATTAAAGTTTTGTATATATGTAAACTGCTATGCTGTGCTGGATAGAAGACAAGGTAGACCATGATCTGGTGAAGGTTGAGGGAAATTGTTGGATGGAGACTGCGCAGGACAGTAGATTCCAATAGGAGTAAAGATCAACGGCTAATGTCTATCAGTAAGCATTTATCAGCTGAGGATAATGATGATATAGAGACTTATAAATCCACCTCCTAGCCCAATCTGGGTTGGTGAGGAGCTAAAGCCTCGTCTGTTGATTAGCAGCACCACGAGCTGGTGAGGTTCGCTTGGGTTCCGTGTGGTGTCGTATAGGAGCCTTCTATTACATATTACAACGTGGGTCCTCCTTTATGCAGTTTATAACTTAACTACTTCCTAAGGTCAACTTTAACTTTAATTTATTTTATCGGAGTACGTTTGTAAGTACTGCAGGAACAGAACCTTGGTCTTAATTGGAGTGAAACCTAAAACCCCGCACTACCCTCATTAAAGCGGGTTGTTTCTTTTGTACATGCAACATAGTTAGAAATAACCTCCGCCGTGAATTTTTGATTCCGGCTGCCTTACTTGAAATGAAAACCGTGACTTGAATAAGTTGTCGCTTCTGAGTATTCAAGTTGGGATTGATTAACAAAGTTACATAGAAATCATCAATCGTTAATCGGTTGTGGGTTGTCGGAGACAATCTACGTAAAACGTAGGACAAACTGTAAAGAGCAAAAATTACTATGTTATAGTTTAAAGGCTAAACTAAACATTACTGGATTAACGAGACTTAACTTCTAACGTCTTAAAGCGATAAGCGCAATGTGATGTTGTATATACATACTTAACTTTAGCTTTTTTGTTACTAGTGATCGAATGAGAATGATGTTAATTTACAGTTAGATAATATGCGTAGGTTCTATTTAAGAAATTTACTGGTGGTAGGTCTCTGATGCTGTAGACTGTCTATGTAAGTACCGCTGCTCCTATTTCTACCACCAAATAGTAACTAGTGTAGCTAGTGAAATTACTGGGGTAACGAGACGTAGTTATATACTACTACTGTATGTAGAACAACTAGTAGTTGCCCGTTGCATTTGTAACTAATAAAATTAATAAATTCAAAACGTTGCCTTAGCTATATATATGGTATATGTCAGATATTAAGTTGGCATAGCGACATCCCATTCCGCACGGACGCACGCCAAAGAAGAAAAGATTATAAGGACTACAAAGAATTATGTAAGTATAATAATATATTCACTAGTATATAATTATACATTATATGTAACTAAGTAAAAACTTTCATATCAAAGAAAAGTAATAATTTCTGTACTATATTATTATTTTTAGGTTATGAATTGGATATGTTTTTGGAAATTGAACCTTAACTTCTAAAACATAAGATACATTTTCGTATACAGTTTGCATGTAAATTTATCAGGATCTACACGAGGTGGTTGCAGTAAGCCTAAGTGCATGTTCCTCGATTTCTGCATACTGGAATGTTCACATAATCAAAAGGGATCTAGTCAAGACTATGATAGTAATATACTGCTGTTTTTTTTGTTTACATGACGTCACGAGAAGAGTAAAGCGTTCACCTGAAAGCGAGTAATACTATAGGCCTAATACGCAGTCTATAGGCTACCGAAACTGCTTACTATTAGACAGGCTGTATGTTTATTTGCCACTTTAATGGTATAAAAAAAACTATTTAAGATGATATACACAGCACCATATTACGTATCGCTTTGACGTACTAGGGTTTTATTACCCTAGTAATTTCTCTAATTATATTTACTATGAATGCTTGTTGGGTTGCCTGGAAGAAAACAGTTATATTTATCTTGCTCACATTAACATTATAAGTATAGTTAAGTTAATTAACTGTAACATAATGTAAGCAGTAAAGAGTTTATTTATTTAATTAATTAACTGCTCATCGATATATTTTTACTATTCTTGTTAATCTGATATTTATATATTTAAAGTCTCTCCTATCCTACTATGTTGCATGTGAGAGATCGTATATAGCGATAAGACCGCCTTGTTTATAGATTATAAGTTTAGTTAAGTTAATTCACTGTTCCATAATGTGAGTAGTAAAATGTTTGTCTAATTATCTATCTAATATTATATTTTTCATATATAAAAAGGGGCGTTTATGATATAATATTCGCCGTGTAACTCAACAGTGCGGTGCTACGAAAAGCGCTTTAGTATCATTAAAGGCTCGCTATTATAATTTTTGGTGCTGCAAAGTGGGTTATATTTTAATCCGGAAATTACAATGTGATGCCGAAGCCCGACCACCACTCATTTGCGACGACAGTGGGGATTAACAATCGATTTAAATCGGATTAAAACTTTACAACGTACGATGATAATATTACAACGGGAATTTGTAAAGAAAATTTAAAGCAGGGCCTGTTAATTATAGTACTATAGTCTCGGGCTATAAAGAATAGTACTAAGGTAAGCCCTTTTTTTTTTTTAACGCGGGGGAATCCTTTTACCGACGAACTAAGGTAAGCCCTGCCTGTAGTAGAAGGCGACTAAAAACGGTTTCTTTTTTTACGTGAGCCTTGTCGTCCGGTGATGAAAGAGGGACGGGTGAATTACGTCATGTAATTTCTGCGCACTCGCGTATCGTCCCATTTAGAGATCGCCTGTAAAGTAAGATTCAACCGTTCCACCATGGCTTCCCTCGCGAGCCGCACCTCATTACCA
>DWLS01005578.1:0-12546 GCA_018246255.1 Pachliopta kotzebuea | reverse complement strand
TAATCATCATCTTTTCCATTATTTTACCAAACAGTGATAGGAGACCTATAGGGCGGTACGACTTCGGTTGATGATAGTCACCTTTACCAGGTGTAAAATATATATTACACATATAAACTGAAAACCGACCAAGACCAACCTCTTAGAGAAAAGGCGTGCACTTACTCATTAAAATAAAACCGGGAAGCTTTACACGAACAAAAACTTCAAGATAGGTATCGTTTTTTTTTTTCTTTATACGAGTAAAAGCGGTCCTTTCAGCAAAACTAGCGTGTCCTTTACAAAAACGACGGCTCACCACACCGCACTATAAAAAAGGAAGAGGCTTTATACTCCTACAGTTTGCGACAAGAGAACAAGCAATCATTGTAGTGACGAAAATAAAAATATTTTGAAACATCCTTACGAAAATTTTAGTTATAAAAACAGATTTAGTTTATTTTTATTATAGCCTTTAATAATACTCTTTCCGTATTATGTAGACCGTCGTACTACGTATCCTGTTATTTTACTGGTAGGTCTAAATTGCCGGTGACCGTCTAGGTAAATACCACCGCAGCTTCTCTTTCTGCCACCAGGTGCTTCCGGTTTGAAAGGTGCTGCTAATGAAATTACTGGAGTAACGAGACTTAACATATTATATCTCAAGGCGACGAACACAATTTGGTACTGTGTATACTAGCGCCACGTTGTTATCGGCAAGCGTATCACTCGACATTAGGTGAACGCCTTTCTCCTCTCGAGGCAGATCGCAGGTAAAAATTCGTTAAAAAACCTTACGTCCGTACAAACTTCAGGGGGTGTAAGGACTCCCACACACCAACTCACTAAACCCAAACCAGCCTTACCTGCTCATGGTGCACCCTACTAATTAATAAAGCAGGCTCAGGCAGAGACAGCCTAAATCCCCACCTCTATTATGGGAGGCCTATGACACGCAGTGGACGTCTACCTGCTGATGATGATGTACAAACTTCATCAAAAGTCACGGGAACCAAACCAGGGTTTAATTTAAAGGCAGTTAAATGTATAAACAAGTCGTGATATCCTAGTGGAGTGAACGCCAGCCTTCCAGTCCGAAAGTACTGGGTTCGAATCCGGCCTGTGCCAATAAACTTTTTAAATAACGTACAATTAGTATAACAGCAACTAATATCACGTGCTTTGACGGTAAAGGAAAACATTGTGAGGAAACCTACATATTTATGTGATGACCATCCGTGGTCGGAGTAGTGTGTGAAATGGAGAAGGTAATGGCAAATCACTTCATTATAACTGTAAAGAAAGTCGTCGTGTGGTTCACACATGATGACCACTAACTACCCTCAGTTTTGAGGAAATACGACTTAGAAGAAGAAATGTATAAACAGTGGTTGTGAACCAATTGATATTCTCGACGACGGTAGACACATTGGCGGCGGCAGTACAAATATGAATTAAGATAACCAAGCCAAAGCGACCCGACCCATTGTGTGAAACGTTTAAATGCCACTTTGAACATGTAGTACTTAGTTACGACTACAACTAGGTCGCGGACTACATTTCACTCGCCGCCTTCCTCAGCTACATATATATCCAGTAAAACAATTAACTTATAACGCTTCACTTGTAAAACTGTATTGGTTTTTTTTATTGAAACTAGAGTACAAAGTTCATCTTATATTAAGTAATACATTTGATACTAATTAGGTTGGGACTGGGAATCAAAAAAGGTTTTATATCGTTGCACCAGTAAGAATAATGGTGGTAAGTCTCTGTTACCGGAGATCGTTTAGTCAGGGAGTACATTGCTTTCATAGCTTTTAAACAGAAAAGTTTTTAGATCATTACACCAGTAATTTCACTGGTGGTAAGTCTATTTTACCGGAGACCGTTTAGGTAGGTGCCACTGCAACTCTAATTTTTATCTCCAAATAGTAATGTAGAAGTACTAGAAATGTTCCAGTTTGAAGGTTGTATGCTAGTGTAATTATTAAAGTGACGATACTTAACACTTTACTTCTCAAGACGACGATCTTAATCAGTGCCACGTTATCGGCAAGTGTATCAGTTACTATAAGGTAAACGTTTTGCTCAAAAAACAAATCAGTTCTAACCAGTAGACAGTAATATTTGCACACAGGAGATGGTGGTGTCTGACTAGATAGCCGATAATCCACTAGAATTTTTTTTTTAAAAAAATCAAATTTTTTGTACGTTAATAGTGGTAATTGCTGAAGTTAAGTAGTTTTTATCAAAAAAATGCTGCAGCTAAGCTAGCGGCAAATTTATAATAAAAAGACATCATATCTCCGAAATGCCAATTACGTGAATTAAAGTAATACGTTACTACACTTGTTATTTGCTGGAGTCAAAATATTCGAGGTCAGTGTGTCACGCACCGGCACACTGGCGTCAACAGCTGGAACCAGCCTCTGCGAACATCGATACCTGAATATTCTATTACGTCCTTCCGATATACGACCTAACCGTTACATGTATAATACATTCGCAGTAGTCCTTCGTCATAAAAAATTAGAACCGTAAAATTACTACGTACATTATGCTATAAAAGTTTTGTTAGATTCTGAAAAGAAACGTATCGTTCAGTTACATTCGCGTGTTGCCTTTTTGTTGGGGGTACGGGTGAGTGAGGGTGTTGTGGGAGCATGCGCGCCGCTCAAGGACACGCACCGCGCCTCAGTCTAGCGAGAGGCAGCGCGGCGGCCGCCTGCCCCAGCCCCGGTCCAGGCCACCACCGGTCCTATGTACCACGATGCGCAGTACCGCAGTGGCCGTCGCGTGAGACCGTCCCGACCGCCGCACGAGCAGCTCGCCCCAGCACCGCCGCCTGCTCCTGCCCGCAGGGCGACCTTAAGCACCGAAGCCCCGCGCTCTCTCCGATTCAGCCTTGTAATTGGATTTTGACGTTCAATAAACGACGTAACGCTGATTTGATCGGCAAGCGCTTTCCGCTTCGATATTGCAGCTCGCTTTAAATGATTTCCTGCAAGGGCCCAGCTTTATGTGTAATCGCTTTGTATGTACGGAAGAATGATATCGCGCCGATACGGGGGCTTACGTAACCTTGCCTTACGGAGTCGCTGGTGCATCACGATGCGATAGCAAAGTCGTCAGGCGAGTGTAGGGAGCGACGGACGGTAGACGCGACCGCGACCGCGACCACCACCGCGACCATCAGCGAACATGACTTGCTGGGAGAGTGTAGGACTGCTGGGCCCTTGCGCACTGCTCGCCTCCTCCGATGTTAGGGTGAGTGCTCTTCTACATCAATCAATCGACCCCTTTAATTTTTTTTAAACACCAACCTTTTCATTTGCTTTTTGTTTGGGATCTTTTGTATAATTTAGTTAAACATTTTATTTGCACAAAAAGAAAAAAATTAAAAAAGCCGCTTTTAATACCATAGGGTAACCCTTCACATTTTACTTTATAGTTTAGAATAAACCATAATCAATTTTAGAAATGATTTAAATATTTTGTAATTCAATATTGCTTACTGGTTAAATCAATATTATTTAATACGGTCATAAATAACTATTACAATCCTGTTTTACTAATATACCTAAGTAAATATTATGAACGAAGTATTCAAAACACTTTTCGTAAACACAGTGATTAAGAGTACATTATCATAATTTAGTTGTGATTTATCTTCATTTTTCAAACCAAATTAATGATTAAATATTGACATATGTGCAGAATTAGTACGTGATGTATCAGATCTAAGTATTAGTAAGTTGGAGTTTTGTTTGAAAACATCAGAAGATGGTGTCCGTCGTATTATTGACAACTGAAGAAGTTTTACAACGTAATGGATATTGGTTTCGTTTGGACGCCTCTTGGATCACGGTAGAAATGGAGCCTTTTGAAGAGGTGAAACCGGAACATTTATTCGCAAAGCCTCTGTCAAGAGACCTTTACTACGCCAAATACCCGGATATACAGAGAAGTGAATCGGAAGACGAGAATCCTTTGACAGTTTCGGGTTTCAAATCGAAACACGAGGAATGGAAATCTAAAATACGAATTAGGAAACTGGAATCCCGTAAACGTTACTCTAGTCAATCGAATTACAGCGTAAAATCAACGAACAGCAATCCATCCGGTAATTGTAACGATACTACAACAAGATTGTCATCACTCGTACAAAAAACTGACGTACCACCTGTTGCAACATCCACTTGTAATGATGATAAAGTACGAGCATTCTTCAACCGTCTGCTTAAAAACGTCCCACCTCCGCCCGTCGATGATTTGGTTGAAGCTAAGAGATGTTCAATAATAGAACCAACTGAAGAAGAAAAAGATTTTAACAACATTATTATACCTAACTACGCAGACTTTGAAAAGGACAAAATACTTTATCCACACCACGAGAAAAGCTTAGTACCAAAAACGTCTACATTGATAATAAAACAAAGCAAAGTAATATTTAATATTGACACGTCTAAATGTGACTCGTGGTACGAAACAATTTATGGTGTGTCAGACATTATTGGCTCGAAGCAGTCCCTTCAGACCTTTTATGACAGTCACATGTTACTTAGCAAGAAAAATTATTCAGGTTCACCTAAAGCTAATGATTCAAAGAGTTCTTTATCGTGGTCGAATTTAATCAAATCGTGCGGCATACGCGGGTCTATACTGAACAGCACAGAATCTCTTCATAAAGATAATATCCTAAGTCAATCTCACGGTGCTAATGATAAAATAATTGACTTGCCTGCCGAGGATGAGGAAGCGGCTTACGCTAAATTTGCCGTACATAAAATGTGTCGAACGTTAAAAATCGATAGAGGCATCATTGATTCATCATCGATGAACGATTTGGTTAACATGGAGCATTTGAGAGATATTGCTTTGAAAACTGATCCATTTTTATATGGGTCTTATTATCGAATAGTCCCAAAAGACGTAGAAGACTCTACAAATGAAACTACGCAATAGTTAAAATAAAACTATATCTTAATAAGTAGTTAAGTTTTACAAAATTAGGTTTAAGCTTTTTTAAGTGTAAAATACAGCAGTGGCTTCAATTAGGTATTCTAGTTTTTTTTAACTATCTTAATTGTTTTTCCGATATGTTCAATGACATTTCGTTTTGTTACAGCCCCCCGAGAACGAGTTGCAGAAGAATTCGGATCGTGTACTCTCCGAACACGAACTCCGCGTCCAGAGGTCGTTGCAGAAGCTCAATGTGCCCGAATGGTAATTTTTTTCATAATGTACATACATATATAAAGTATACAACAAAACAATTTGTTTATTACAAACAACAGTCTCTCTCTAAAAATATACCTGTCATATCTGACCTAGACTTTGTAGTCCACATCCAATAAAGAAGATTGTTAATATCCGTCTTTGAACATTTTTAATAGTACCCTCAAAGTTAACCTGATCACTTTAGAAGTTAACCGAAGCAAATTAACAGTTCCCATTGTTGGGATTTGGCACTCTTGAAACATATGGGTTTATTTGTTTTCCTTCACCGGAAGCTTATGCATAAGGATCCAACCTGCACCAGATCGTAACATATAATACGTACGACCATTTTACAAATTGAGCTGTCGTGTCTTCCTAACACTTTTATATTTTAAAAACATATATTTACCTATAGCATTCCTTACCGGTAGTCATGTATGAATGACAAGGTCTAATCGGAAATGTCTGTCAGCGTCAGTAACTAGAATATCAACTTCTCATTCCATATCCGTATTCTATACATTATAAGTTAAGTTAAGAATGGTTTATAAAATAGGAGTAATACCTTGGTGGGGGGTTAGCCTGTAAGGTGAATGAAGATTAGAATTCCTCTTAAGTCACATACCATCAATAAGAATCCATTCCATATTTCTTGGATGCAGACAGAGCAGGAGCGATCGGAGTGGAGTACTTTGGGGGACGCCTGTGTCCAGCAGTGGTCGTTTATCAACTGATAATGAATTCTCGCACTACTTTCATATGTATATCCCCAGAATTTAATGGATAATTCGACGAGCGAATTCGTCGTTCATCTGATTATAAGTGATACAGGATTATAATGTCCACGTCCTCTGTTGACAAGATGTTACATCTCGTTAACTTAGTAACTTCACTATCCACAACGCCTTTCAAACCGGAACACAGTAATATTTACAAATCACCGTTTGAGGGCTCCAGTGGTACCTACCTTAAACATCTTCGGTTACAGAGACCTACCTCCAATTCTAGTTCATCATCATCATCAACATCCTGTCTCCACTTCTAATTAGTAACATAAAATAAAAAAGAGAGAAAGTGCTCTTTATCACTTTAGTTGATTGGGTTCATTTTCTGCTATATTGGAGGGGGGACTATGTCCAGCAGTGGACATCTATCGGCTGATGAAGAAGAAGAAGGTTCTCTTAGAAGAAAACTTAGTGATGATTTGATACGTTATAAATTACTTCATATTTATTTATTTAGACACACCAGCAGCAATACATACAAAATATTTAAGCTTAAAATTAACAATTATAAAAATTTTGGAAAAATTAGTTAAATTTACATGTTAACTCTAATATTTGACTTCTCCCAAAAATAATCACCATTACCTATATGTATACAAATCAGATAACGTAATCGCTTTATCATCGGAACGGTTTTAGTATATTTTTGGTAGAAGATATCGATTATAATACAAAATTATAGGAGCGTACAATTTAACGATATTATCGAATATGATTCCGTGTGATAAGTCAATCATTCGACGAAATCTAGATCATTAATGTCGGTCAGCTAACAACTAAATTTACCTTTACCTTTATATTATAAATAGCTTATACTAATAACTTATATTCATAATCTATCATTGGGATAATACAAATTGAATCGATTATGGTTATATTGTTGATTATTATATATATAAAAATATTCTTTATAATTGACTATAAAACATTAACTATAAAATAGTCCTTCTAATATCTTCCCTTTCTTGGTGTGTGTCCGTGCAGAACGGGATATCGCTATGCTATCTTTATGACAGACATATGCTATATACATATAGCTATGGTAACAAGAGTATAAGAATATTAAACAAAAAATAATTAGAGGAAAACAAAACAATAGAAAAAGGAGAAACATTAAATACAGAAATCTTTCTTCTTTTATTTTCTGAATCATATGTTGTATAGATAATTTATTTGAAACCTGACCAGTTATCATCTTACTCCAATAAAGAATTTGAATATAATAAATATGAACTGAATTGGTAACCTACATATTTAGTATTTTTTTTATCTCCTAGATGAGTTAAGCATTCACCAGATGTTAAGTGTTACGCTTGTTATAACGTGACAGTGGCTGAGATGGTATGTGGTATACCATCTCAGCCAAATTGCGATCGTCGCCTTGAGACCTAGGGTGTTAGGTCTCATTACTACGGTAATTTCATTACCATCCGTTTCAAACCGGAACATAGTATTATACGCACTTTACTATTTGGCGGCTGCAACGTGAGTTGCGGTGGTACCTATTCACACGGTTCTCCAGTCAAAATCTAGAGTATTAGGAATTTCCTTATATCCACCTTAAATCTGAATAAATTAGATTTTGGCTTATTCAAATGAATACTTTCACATCCATGGAATGAAGAATCCAAGATTCTATTCAGATTTATGGTGAAATAATGTATATTGTAGTAGTCTATGCTTAGCAGTAGGCGTTCTTCGGCAGATAGATGACGATATATAATATTACTAGTATTTGTAGTTGTGTAAAATTAATAAATTCAAAATATTGTTACCATAATATATATATAGCATATGTCAACCATCAGGTAAAAGCTACACGTTTCTTCGCAAAAAGGAAATCGCTTCCATTAAAATTTCCTATGAGTTAATACTAGACCTTAATTTAAGATAGTAAATGTGGACCAGTATTTCCCAAGGTGGAGTGTGGACCCCACAAGGGGGCAATTCTGTCATTTAGGATGAATCTGAAACTTTTAAAAAATTAAAAATGATTATTTATTTATTAATTTTTTGTATATATATGTGGGACATTGGATAAAGATCACAAGGCCCGAGGGGACATAAAAAAATTTTTCACCCAAAAGTGGGACATGGGACGAAGAAGGTTGGAGAAACACTGCCGTGAATATTTAGTTTTTTGGTATTAATGCGAAATCACTTTTAAGCCTACAATATATACAACCTCTTTTCAGAATCAACTTTACTAAGTTGCCCTACTTATAAATTAGAAGAAACACTTACAACTCCACTTTTTTAATGAACCCCTTTTCAACGCTACATTCTGTAGTTTCTCACGCAATGCCTGCTCGCTATTTATCGATGTTTACTATGTACTAGTATTAATGCTAGAACGAACCAGTACTCGCTGATGCCGATATTAAATTTAAATTATTATTTTACTGCTGGTAGGGCTCCGTTGCCGAAGACCTCTAGGTAGGTACCACCGTAGCTCCAATTGCAGCCGACAAATAGTAATATACAAACATTATTGTGTTCTATTGATATTACTGGGGTAACAAGAGTTAACATATGTCTGACGGCGACGAGCTTAATATTTTGTTTATCATCTTGACTAGCCTCAAATCGTTATAGACTTGAGTATGACTTATGGTACTACCTAGTAAATATTTAGACAATCTCTGTTGCCGGAAACCATCGCAGCTCCTATTTTCAGCAAATAGTAATGTGCAAATATTACTGTGTTCCAGTTCAATGGATGCTGTACACTAATGAAATTAAAGGAGTAACGAGACTTAATATCTAATGTCTCAAAGTGAAGAGCGTTATGTGGTGCTGTATATACCTAATTACTAGCGCTAAGCTGTTATTAGCAAGCGTATCACTAAATATCAAGTGAACGCCTTGCTCGTCTCTCTATTCGTTTGGTATGCAATAATCTATTTCACATACACTTTTAAAGTTACTTACTTTTCTACTTCATACCACATTACCACGTTAACATCTTGATGTTCCCACGATTGTGGGTGGTAATAGAAAACGTTAAGTAATATCGATCATAATAACATTAACAACTATCCCTTTATAAACTGGAACACGTTAATATTGAGCTCTTCCATAAATGTTTATAGTAAACTTAAGTTAGAGAAATCAAACTATGGAGTTATAGGTTAATTTCAATGGTTCCCACCTCCGGGAACTGGATGTGAAATAAAGTTTAACTCCGATGGAAATTTACCTCCATTATTACTACATCGTCATCAGCTTGCTGCAGTCCACTGCTGGACATAAGCCTCCCCTAAGGAACACCACTTAGCTCGATCTTTGACTATACGCATTCAATCCAGCTGCTATTTTTACATTGGTTCAATGTTATTCGCTGCTGATAAACTTTTTAATAACATGGATTAATTATTAATGGTAATAACAAAAATTATCTAAATTTTTGTTTTTGTTAATAATGATAATATACATTTTATTATTTATTTAAAAAAGTTTTTGAAACACCTGAAATTTCGATTCTAAAGGCGGACTTAATGCCTGCAGACATTCACTACCAGTCAACCTAGGAAGCCCAAGAAAGACAAGAGTGGAAGAGGTTGAAGGAGGCCTTTGCCGAATGGCAAACAAATTTGCAAAATATAAACAAATTGCAAATATTAGAATAAGATGTTAAAATAGGATAAGTCAAGCAAATAAAAATAAGGAGAAAATACATATTTTTAAGTACCTATATTAATGTAACTTTAGAATAAGCTGATCTGAATTAAAAGTCTATTTATTATATAAACTAAGAGGTGCGAGACGTTGTAATAAGTCAAGTGAGAAAGTAATATTTATAGCTCAAAAATTAATTATAATTATATTATATACATAGTCAATGGTTTTGTATAAAGAAATTACACTTATTAGTTTCATCATCATCGCCATCACTTTAGCCTACTGTCGTCCGGTGCTGATCAGTTGGACCTGCATACAACGTTTCCTTTCAATCTTAACCAGGTCTATGGAATATCTGCAAGGCGATTGTCATTTACCATTACCACTACGAGCTCTCTCCAGAATCTTCCTTTCCCCAACGATCGTTCGATCCTCGCGCTATGTTTCACCTATTAACCACATCAGATTACAAACCCCCGTTATTCTTATTTGGATCTTTTTATTCCTGATCCTTAAAACCCAAGCATGTCCTTTTTAAATTTTTATTGCTTTAAAACATTTGTTTTTTAATTTAGTGAAAAACCGTTTAAATTATTTATTTAAGAAAGCATTCCGTTATAATATAATCTAAAGATACCTAAAGTAATATCGATAATACAAATTCTGTTATCTCGATCAATCGATAACAACTCATCGTCGTGCCCAATTTGTTTTCAATTGGCTTTAACTAGCGGCTTAGCCTCTTTACCTGACCTGATGACTAATGGACAAATAGAAATAGGTTACGGTTTTCATTTAGTACTGAGGTCTCCGTTAGCTATGATCGTCTAGGTGGGTAGACCGCAGCTCCTATTTCTACCGCTGAATCATTACTGTGCACATATTACTTTGCACAGTAATGAGTTTCTGTTTGAAGGGTGCTAGTGAAATTACTGGGGTAACAAGACTTAACACCTGACGTTTCAAAGCGACGAATGCAACGTGGTTCTGTGTATACCATCTCAAGCAGCATCACCTTAAAAATAAATAAAAATATATTTAGTTGTCAAACTAAAGAAATTTACAAACAACAGAGTTTGTAGCTATTTATATACTTTAGAATGTTTGTGGATCGCTGGTGCCTATGATAGGTAACAAACCTGTGTTACAGGTCACCAGGTCTCTTACTGTAAAATTTATTGTAACAATTAAAGATATTTGTAGTGAGTGTGTGCTTTGTTATGGGCAAGCGTATCACTTACCATCAAGTGAACACCTTGCTAGTCTCGTCACGTCAATACATAAAAAACCGGTGATGTAGGTATTAGGTAAGGACAATACGTCTCTACTATTAAAGTTAGATTTGGGCATCTTTTTTGTGTTTGGACATTAAATCGCACTATCATCATGTAATTTGAGTAGTAATGGAGACATGTAATTATGTTTCATTTCTTCAGGTACAAAAACGCACCAGCCGCCCGCGAGGGTTTCCTACTGCGCAAAAGGCTCTCCGACGCATCGTCAGCGGCGCGTTGGGGTGGTCTCAACTCTAAGACCACTTCGCTCGGTAGCCTTGGGGCCAACGCTCAGCCCCCACCGCCACAGCTCTCCCCACACACCACAAGCTTCGGCAGGTGGTCCACCAGCCGCCTCAATTCCAACCAAGTATGTATATTTAACCTGCCAAATTAATTGCTTAATAAGTTGACTACTTTTGCAATTGTATATACAGTGTAAACTTTTTATAACGATAAACTCTCTATAACATAGAAAAGATCACAATTTTGGTAGTATACCTTAAAACCCATACATTGATACACTATTTATAGCGCAACAGACATTCTCTATTACGTAGAAATATTTATATTATACACGCAGAAAATCAAAATCAAACAGTAGAAACGGATCCGTTTAATAATGAAGACAATCTACCACTGAATGAATGGATAAAACAGTTCAACGTACCCAAAAATTTTAACGAAGATCTCCAAAGGTACGAAAATATAGACGACGATGTGGCCACAACTGGTTCACTTAATGACGTACAAATTCTTGGCTTAGTGTCGAAAAGTAAGGAAAACCGAATGAAGATGAAGAAGATGATTCTGAATGACCACCAACTATTCAACAAGCGCATAATGCTGCTAAATTAATAGAATTTTTCTATTGTTTAATCAAGAAGATTCCATCACATATCAAGAGATGGATAGAATACATATCACAAAACAAGTACTGACAAAGCAAAACACGTCAAACAAAGTTAACTGACTATATGTATTAATTTTGTCAAAAAAATACATACTAAAGATAATTGTTAATTCGGTTATTTTTCTTCACTCCATATAAGGCTAACTTTACGTAACGATAAAAAATGCTCGGTCCCTTGAGTTTCGTTATAAAGAGTTTACACTGTATATTATATACTTCTTTTTACACTCTTAGAGTAAATTTTTGTTTTGTAGACACCAGAATTACTCGTATTTTTTTAACATATTAAAAAAATATATTTTTCTCATATCTTTTATTCGTTTTCTGCAGAAGTGGGTAAATTGTCTTTGGAGGCTTGGCAAATTCATCCGGTTATTTAGTTTGTTACGAGCGTCTACTAAATACATACATCCATACCTTAGTCCCGTCATCTATAATAGTTACGTCTGATTGTCTCTAATTATCGTGACCTTTCACAGACCTCTCCATGCTCGTCGACCCGCAGCAGCATCCGCGGCGGCAGCCCGCTGTGTTCGCCATCCGCGCGCTCCTCGTTCAGCGCTCGTCAGCCGTACCTCGGCTGGCGAAGCCAGGAGCGGCTGAACACCACACCACGGACGCCACATGAAAGGTAATTTTAGTGAAACATCTAGCAGAAATTGACTAGATTTTTTTTTTTTTTATTTTGATATGCTCTTTTATTCCTCGGACTATAGTCGGAGACCTTGTTTGCTTATCAAATACTTGT
>DWLS01005577.1:0-12548 GCA_018246255.1 Pachliopta kotzebuea | reverse complement strand
GCATCGGCCGGGAATCGAACCCGGGCCGCCCGCGTGGCAGGCGAGCATTCTACCACTGAACCACCGATGCTTGTGTTTAATAGTAACAAAATATGTTTATGAGAAAAAAGAGAAAGGCGATGTATCGAAGAAGCAATAATGACCTTTCTAAAATTATGTATCATCAAAGGAGTTATGTAACATCGCCAAGCAGACAGTAAACAAGGTAGTAAATGTTGCAGTAAAAGTACTAAACAATGGTATCAAACGTTCAAACTACGTTCAGCAGTGGACTGCAATAGGCTGAGATGATGATGATGAATGGTGTCAAATAGAATTAATAAATATTAATTATCAAAAAATTACATTACGTCACAATTTTTGTGAAAGCTATGGTAGCTCCGTTTGTTTGTTTGTAAATAGCGCTGGATCAATTGCCTAACCTTTCTTCTTTTCATGCCTCCTAAAGCTTGAGTTTTCTAGTAAAGGAAAAAATATTGTAAGGAAACCGATATGTTCCACGAGTAACAGCTACATTAAAAATAATAATCTGCATCGGCCGGGAATCGAACCCGGGCCGCCCGCGTGGCAGGCGAGCATTCTACCACTGAACCACCGATGCTTGTCTATGCTGGTTTAAATAATATACATTAATTAAAATTAGTACATAAATTATATAGTAAATAAAGTCGATTATTTTTGCGGATGAAATAGTACACTATTACATATATAATCTATTTTTTTCTGTTAACAATACGAGTTATATTAATATGTATAATTTAATACATATATAGATACTAAAATAATATTAATTGTGTCAATTTAGTGCTTCTGTGGATCAGTGGATAAGCGTTTGCTTCATAACACAGGGGTCCAAGGTTCTATGGCCACATGTGTAGTAGGTTTTACGAAATCATATCAATTACTTATATATATAGGAAATCCACCACTATATTTTTTATGAGGAAAGTGAGCAAACGAATGAAAAGTTCACATGATGGCAAGTAATCACTGACGATCGTCGCAACACGCAATGGTTCATGGTTGCGTTGCCAAGCTTCAAGGAGGAAGTGGTAAGCTTTTTTTAAAGAATTTACTGGTCACCTAATACCAAGTCAAATTGTTTTCTGATGACGATAAGTGATACGTCCCTAATATACCGCTAGATAACATGATATACACTACACTATACTCGCCGCCTGGAGACGTGAGGTACTGTTATCCCAGTGATTTCACTAGCATGCAGCACCTTTCAAACCAGAAATAGTATTGGTAGTTTTACAATCCCTAATTATGCCCACAAATTCTGTATTCTGGGGATCGGTTCCTTATGATCATCCGGGTTCCTGTCTCCACTGATTCTTCTCTAGCGTGTATCTTACTCCTGCGTAAAATTTAACGAAGTACTTTAAATAGTAACGTTCAAACTGTATCTAGTGAAATTACTCAGGTAAGGAGACAACATCTTGTCGAGACGAGATGATAATGTGGTCCTGTTTATACCATACTAACTGACACTACCCGTGTGTTTGTATTAAATTTTCATCACCACATTAAAACCTGATAACCTCAGCACATTCCGCTGCGGAATACATTAAAACTGAATACGAAACCATAATTCCATGTGGTCTAGATGAAATGTTTATATCTGCGTCATTTAATATCTGCGTAATTAAGCTAATGATTGTATTGATTTTAAATTCGTAAATTCAATTTTACTATCATCATCATCAGACGAAAAAATCACGTTTATTCTATCATCACTCTGCTGTATGTTCCACTATATATGGTACTTCATATCTTAAGCTAAATGTTATTTAGTTTAATTCAAATCGATCATGGAATTACCAGGATGATAAATTTTGTATATACAATGGTCTAATATCATGATTAGGTGATAAACGCTTACTGCTGGACATAGGAATCCCCTGAAGATCTTCTCTCCAATCGGTTGTGCGCTGTCTGCATCCAGCAGTTTAATGTGACCTTCACCATCTTCAGTCCTCCGTATACGGTACGTGGCCATTAACTCTAGGACCTCGCTACTTCATCGGCAGTCAAACTTCGAGCAATGTGCCCCGCTCATTGCTACTAAAATCTAGCAATCTTTAGGGCTGTGTCGGTGACCTTTCTTCCTTTACTGATCTCCTAATTTATCATTGGCCCGTTTTTTTTTTTTTTATATCTGCCAGTTTATAACTCGCAACTGTATAGATATCCTCTGATACATGCCAGAAACCTTGGTACAACAACATAGGCCCGTTTATGGTCTAACACTTGACCTTAATTTTACGTGATGTTAAGTGGCTATGAGACTTTGGATACCATGGGTATTTACGGAACAAGGAAAACGTAGTAAAGAATTCTAAAGTCCTAATTTCATTGGAAGTTTAATAATATAAAGGTTATAGCTAGACAGGCGAGTTTCAAAAAAACCTTTACCATTATCAACAGCCTGCGGCAATCCACTGCAGACATAGACCTCTCCCAAGGAAACCACTTAGCCCGAACTTCGGCTACACGCATCCAGTTGCTGTCGCTTCATCTAGTAAAGAGATTTAAAAAAACCTTTCTACGACTTATATAGTATATATATCAAGGAAATCTTTTTTCCTCTGTTTCATATAGATAGTACAGAAAGACAGACCAAAACGTTTGAAATTGGTATAAGCTGTAACTAATAACAAGCCAAATCAAACGCTTCTCAGATTTTCATATTACTTTCGAATCTACGAGTATCTACAAAGATTTATATTAAATTAACATTATAAATGATAAATTCCCTGTAAAACTTAAACAGAATAGCTACTCAGTAGATAATTATTGCTTTAATGAAGACTCTCTTGTAGAAGCAAAAAAATGTAGATTATCTTAGACTTTGTTCCCGTTCGGATTCCCATCAGGTTTTAATAACGTCCAGTCTGCAAAATTTTATATTTCATTCTGTTAGCATTAATTAAAAGTCTACGCTGCAATATCCTCACGAGGGAGACGGGTTAGAATGTTCTCATTATTTCTCTACCCTCAGCTTTAAAGAGGATTGTGGAGGAAATTTCTGAGATCAGGCAGATGCTGCATCAGCATACGTTCGGACACTTAACATGAACTACTAGTACTTGATATTAAAAGAACTTTTTGAGGTTGCCTATGTTCATAAGTATCCATAGCTTAGATGATGATAATATACCTAATGATCATCAGTGTATGACATAACATGTACATATATATGATGATTCATTGTGCATTTTTTATATAGGTAATTGTGTTTTATGTTAACTGTGACTTATGTAAAAAGTATTGATTTTATCTAGGCTGGTACTTGATCTTAACTATTACTCGGTGTTGAGTGATAATGAGACTGTATATGGTGAATAGTGAATGCTTAAAATACTTTGGCTCTGTTTAATAACTTCATTCTATACGTCGTTTCGGAAACTGATAAGAAACCTCTATTTTAAGACCTTAGTCACTTTGTTACACAGGCAGTAATGTCAAGAGTAAACAAGAAGTAGCTTTAGTACAGAGGATAGATATTTCTTGTGACCTTCTAAAAACGATGAATATTTATAAGATGTAGTATATTTCTTCTTAATCATTTCTTATCATCATCTTATAGGCACCTACTGTTGAACAATAGCTTCCTACAAAGATCTCCAATCCAAACGGTCTTACACTTTTCGGGTCAAGATCTCTTATATCAAAGAGTAATTCTTATTTTTAACTTATGTACTACTTTTTTTAGATTGTGTTTTTGTTTTTATTACTACACACATAAGCGTAGTGAGGTCATTATGTGTAGTAAAAAATTACTGTTAAATTTACTTTAATATATGTAATATTTGCGTAACTCATTCCGAACAAAGGCATATTTCAATTATTCTATTAAAACATAAAGAAACCAATAAAACATTTCTACTAACAAAGTGATGCCTAGAACTTTTATACTGCACTTTTTAAAGTAAATTTAACAATGATCTATGTTTATAAATTATAAATAATACTATTTATATTTAACTTAAATTGGTTGCTACGTAAATAAATTTAAACTGGAGGTAGGGTCTGAATAATTCAGGCTTTACTTATTTCATATTCTGCCCTGTCCGACGGTCTCTACCTTAACATACAAAATAATACGAGCTATAAATTTACTAGCGTAACATTTCTAGAGTTTACGAGAGGTGCAAAGCCCACGCCCACGTCCAAGCGATTATAAGGTTAACTTGAAAAGCGACGTATGTAGTAAGTAGACTGGTAAAGTTACACAGTAGGTAATAACTTCTTAATAACTCAAGATCCGTTTTTAATATGATGATTGACTGAACATTAACTGCAACAATAGTTTTAATATATATTTATACTACAATCATTACTAATATTATCATCATGAGGTGTCTTCTTCATAGTAAATTAATATTAGATATAAATTTACCATCTAATTTGTTACCACTGCAATTCTATCGTCCTACAGTAATGTTTAAACTTTACTGTGTTCTGGTTAGAAGTTTTGCTGTATGCTGGTGAAATTACTAGGGTAACGATATTTAACACCTTACGTCTAATAGCAACGAGTGCTATGTGGAGCTGTGTATACTATCTTAATTAACGCTGTCTTTTTATGAACAAGCGTGTCACTTAGCATCAGGTGAAAGCTTTGTCCGTCTCGTTGATTAGTAAAATAAAAAATATATATTTTTATACTACCTGAAAGCATCCTTAGGAAATTAACTGAAATAATTGTGATATATAATAATAAAGTACGAGAGGACTGGCGTAAAGGTCCTACAAAATTAAAAGAAAAAATATTTACTTAGATATATATTTAAAATATCTTCAGCTAATTTTCGAATAGATACTTAATAAAGTTAATTAAATCAGTAATAAAATAATTGTAAATAAAAAGTACAGTTAACTGTTTAACAGTTAAAATGTCATTGAAACTAGTTACCGAAAGGCCGTAATGTGAATTAAGTTGTATTAAGAAATTAGAAAAACTTGAAGCTTAAATCAGAATTAAAAGAAATTTAAATTATATTAAATGTTGTTTAATAATTTAATACAATTCAATATTTCTATGATGAAAAAATTGCTGCGTCGGCCGGGAATCGAACCCGGGCCGCTCGCGTGGCAGGCGAGCATTCTACCACTGAACCACCGATGCTTTGTGGATATAAATTTAAATATTATATTAAAGTGTTAAATATTATTATTGAATTTTATATTTCCTTCACCGTGATGAAGTAGGAGACTTTCATCATACGTTTAATTTCATCACAATCTATATAACGTTATAGCGTTTTAACTCGCTTATTTATACGCTACTTTTATGTTATTGTTTTTATAACAATATAATTATTCATTTAAATATTTTCATATATAAGTTAAATCTATGAATATAAATATATTTATTGAATAAAGATTGTGTAAAAACACAAAAATAATCAAGATTTTTAGAATTAACTTAAAAAATACCAGATAGACGTATTTACTATGTTTTATAATACCTAAATTTGTAAATTATAGCTACTATATACGTAGTTCATAAATAAATATATTGAAATATATTTCCTATAAAATGTATGTATTTAGCAAATGAAACTATTACGCTAAAGAGTTTGAACATTTTCTGGCTCAAATCGAGCGCAATGAGTTGCAATGTATATATACTATAACAATGAGATGTTACTAATTCTCATTTTCTACCACCAGAATTTATCAACTGTTACAACATTATCTATGTTTACGTGTTAATATATGAGCCGAAGCATTCTCGTTGAAATGAAATAATGGGTGACAGAATAAAAGCAAGAGGAAGGAATATAGAAGTAATAGGAGAACAAAAATACCACATGCACAAGAAGAAAATAAAATTAAGTAATAGTTAAGTAAAGAAGACTAATAAGAGAAAATTAAAAAGTAAATGAGAGTAAAAAGTAATGAATAAGAGATAGTAAAAATACCTGTCCAACTTTTATTAGGGGGACAAATATAAAAAAGTATCCTCGTTGAGCTTCACCATCTACAGCCTGATGATGTGATGAGAGGTTCAACTAATGGTAAGTGATAAGCTTGCCCATAACAACGTAGTGTTAGTTAAAATGGTATACACAATACTACATTATACTCGTCGCCTTCAGACATAAGATCTAAGAGATAAGTCTCGTTACCCCAGTAATTTTACTACAGCGCACTTAAAACCAGACACTGTAATATTAGCACAATACTGTTTGTTGGCTGCAATAGAAGCTGCTGTGATACCTTCCTAGGTCTCTGGCAATAGACACCTACCAGCAGTAAAATATTTATATTAAGAAAGTAAGATCCTCGGTTGTTATGGTAAGGATGAAGTTCTTTCAAACTTCTATTATTATTCTTTTATAGTAAATTTTCCATCGTAACAACATCGCAGTATTCCCACTGTTCCCTAAATAAATGCTACATTTTTCTGGTGATACTCCATTTTCTACGATCATCATCATCTTCTGAAATTTAGTAAACAAGAAATGGTATTTTTTTCATCATTCTATAAAAGATTCTTCATACAATGTAGTAAAGAAACAGCTGAACAAATACTTTTTTTCGTTTACTCCGCACTCTGTGACGTCACAGTCAACGCAGCAGTTTACTGTTCGCAGTTGACACGTTAAACTAGTTGACCTGTTAAATTATAAGTAAGCAAAACACAGCTGCTGTGTTTTGCTTACTTAAGATGTTGCTAAATAATATATAATCTTATAATATACCATAGAACAGCAAATGATCGGAATACTGCTGGTAGCAGTGTTTCCGTCCAGGTATCGCGAGGAAGTTTTCGAGAGAAGTGAATAGCCTTGTTCTAGACTGGTCTGCTCTTCTGGACTGTTATGTTAAACTCGTCTTTGTAATCTAGATAATATCTACGCTTACCATCAGGTGGACTCGTAGCATTTTCTCATGCAATGTATAAAAGAAATCATAGAAATAGGCACGACCTGGTTGTTCTCGTCAGGATGATACTGAGGCGCAAGTTAAGATGATATACTGCATTTATATAGTATATGACGTCTTGATATATAAGATTAATATCATCTCGTTACTCTAGTAAATTCACTAGCTACATCTCTTAGTAAATTCACCAGATATAACCCTTTTTAATTTAGAACACAGTAATGTTTGCTCACTACTGTTTAGTGCTGTAATAGAAAGAAAAGTCATAAAATAGACATCTCCATTTTATAATTAGAAGAATGTATTCTATTCAAAAGAATTAATTACTAGTAGGTCTCTGCTGTAGGAGACTGTCTAGGTAGGTACCACCGTAGCTCCTATTGCAGCCGATAAACAGTAATGTACAAATATTACTGTATTCCGGTTTGAAGGATGTTATAGTAAAGTGACTGGGGTATCGAGACTTAACATCTTACATCTCAAAGCATCGAAGGCAATGTGGTGCTGAATATCTTAACCAGCGCCAGTTATTATGAACAGGTACATCACTTACTTTCAGGTGAACGCCTTGTTCGTCTCTTCGCCTCTTTGAGTAAAAAAATTACTAAAGATATGCCAGTTTTATGAAAACCATTTTTTGTATAAATTCCAAATACATTTTTTGTATACAGTTTATCCTTTGTAGTTTGCAAATCTTGATTCAAATTATTCGCCTCATTATGGGCTTGTTTCTTTTCCTTTCTTTTTTGAAATAATGATCCAATTATTTATTTCTGTAAAAATACAAAAGTAGTCCTTTTGAATTTTTGCTAAAATAAGCGATGTTACCAACTAATTGATACTCGTGTACATTATAACGAAGCGCTAATTAGGAAGATATAAACAACATACAGCGCGTATCGCCTTGAGAAGTAAGATGTCAAGTTCCAGTAGTAATTTTATTAGTATAAAACAACTCCTCAAACTGGAACACGGTAATGTTTTCACAATGCTGTAGGAAGGTAGAAAATGAGCTGCCGCGGTTTCTACCTAGATCCCAGTAATTTTACTGGTATACAGCGACTTTCAAATTAAAACAGTAATGTTTGTATAGTACTGTGTAGTTGTAGACAGTTGATGCTTTGGTGATCGTACACTACAAGCAGATCTATGAGTTTCTTCATATAAAAATCAAAAAATAGAGGATGCATCGGCCGGGAATCGAACCCGGGCCGCCCGCGTGGCAGGCGAGCATTCTACCACTGAACCACCGATGCTTGTGTTATACAAATTAAAATTAATTAATGTTAAATCTAGTAACTTCAGTATTTTTCCTTTCTAGCGGTGACGTAAGCCAGTTCAGATAACCTTTCACCAGATTTAGAGGCATCATTATGACTTTAATGATTTTGTAACGCTTTAACAATCTCTTCATGTTTTTATGTAGAATAAATATTAATAAAAAACAACCAATGTTTATATATATTATTAAGGAAAAAACGAGACATGTTAAAGAGAAGGAATCAATCAAAATTTTAAAAGTTGATGCTACTGGATTTAATTTACAGGTAATTTTAGACTGTGGCGTAGTTACTAACTGCTTACGTAGTAACACGGGACTTTAGATTTAATCGGTCGAATTTTCGCGAACCCACGTGAATGACTTAAGGATTACTAGATCTAAGCGGCAACGGACCTGGTACATTGCTTGTGAGACTGAATGTTGATGAAGCAGTAAGGTTCTGGAATGACACTATTGTACATGGTATGTAGTGCTGAAAGGCCCCTCACAAAACAGACGTACGATCTGGTGAAGGTTGCGGGAAACTGCTGGATGCAGAATAGTTTGGAGTGGAGATCTTTCGGGGAGGGTCATATCCAGCAGTTTATTGGCTGAATTTGATTATGACCTGATTGGGTATCAACCACGAATCTGCCGATGTGACAACATCGCTGTATCCATTGTCAAGATACAAGAGCCGGAGTATTCCGGAAAGAGCATTCTTCACCATTTACGGCATCATTGCATTTAATATTATTTGAAATTTAAGTCAAGTGTAATGTAAAAAATTAATGACATCTGAGCAACAGATTTAATTTAGACAAATTTATTCTGCAGTTAAGTATGGTGGTTATTTGAGGTTATGTATGAAAGTGAATTGTAACTTCTGGTGAGGAAAGTGGGGACGGGGATCAAAGCAAAAAATTATCGTGTCAAGGTTAATATCAAGGGCGCGTTATCAGATCGTAGTAATTATTATTGTGAACCCCTTAAAAAACCTTAGTTATAATTTCTCCTTAATCGATATTACATAGTACGTGCGTGTTAATTGTTATTTAAGTGAAGTTAAGTTGGAATCGAATTAACAAAGCTGTATTGACCTTACGGGCTGAATGTTTTCAATTAGCTAACTTAAGTTTTCTACAATTTCTGGTTTGATTAAGAGATATATTAAATTACTAAGATTTTACAGTTTTAATCAAGGACTACAAGATTTTTGAAATAAACGAAACTTAAAGCAAGATAGCTTAAGTTATAAACAACATGAAACATGAGCGTAGTACGATTCTTAATATTCCCGCTGCTGGGATTCGGGACCTTTTTCGACATAGATCTCTCCTTGTGAGAAAAGGACCCAAGTATATTAATGTCCCACGTTGCACCAGGTTGGAGATGTCTCATGTCCACAAACGCGTTTTTTTTCGGAACATGACAGTTTTTTTATCATATTTTTCTTCACCGGAAGTTCAAGTTTAGTTAGGATCAAATTCGAACCTATTAAAAATCTATAGCGTTTTATAACAACACAGTTACTTTTATCACTTATTTAATTTAAAGTTATTAGTATAATTCTTTAAAAAAATTCCATAAATATTTAAGTTATATCATTTTCATTTTGAGGTTATGATATTACATATAATATTTTAAGGAAATTTTTGTGTTGATGTATAAATATGATGATATATAACTTTGTTTATATAACCTCCTATTAATAATGGTGATAGTTTGGATTTTTTAAAGGCTAGTAGTTCTTTACAAAATATAATAATATTTAATAAAGTCAAAGTTTGTTTACTAGTTTAAGGTTCCATGGTATAAGTTATAAGTAATAACAGTTTCCGAAACCCTTGGCTTTAGTTTTCTAATCTACAGCAGCAAAAACTTTTGTTTTTTTCTATTGTAAGTTTTGCCTTTTTGTTACCGCGACCCTTTTTGTTAGAACAAAGTTACAACGAAACTAAATGTCCTTTATATATATATGTATATATATTTGATAATATTTGTAAAGCCTTTATTATATATTGTAAATTACAAATTTCGTTATTAAACGGTACCTAAGTATATATTTTTTTAATATAATATTTGTGAAACATGGGGCGTAAATTTCCTTTCGTATTATGTTATCTGTATTGTTTAATAATTTTTGATAACTAAAATATATAATTTTGTGTAATAGCAATATATTAATTAAAGATATAGGTTTTTTGGACAAAAAATTATATGAGGGTTTATTATTCAGTTAAATATATTGATATATGTCAAAAGTATAGCGGTTTCATATAAATCATATAAAGTAGTTTTAATATAATCAATTTGTTAAACACAAACTTTTAAGAGATCTAAAGAAATTTTGTTTTATTTAAAAAAACATTACATGTGACGGAATATATAAACTAAATTTCTAAATCATACAAAAATTACTCATTATTATTTATTTATATTAATGTGTGTTAACAAACAATATAATTCTGTTGGTACTTACTGGGTGCGAATATCAAAGATTGGATAAGTTCTTTGGGTGAAGCCCAAGCCCTGATGTGAACTTCTGCTATTATTTTGCTATTATATAGATATACGTATGTAAAACACACAACAAATTTAAACTAAATTATGTTAATAATGTTAAACATGAGATCGGTGCTGTTGAAACTGAAAACAATTTACTTTACAATCATGCCCGTAATTAATTTGGGCTTTGTTGATATAATTGACATGTAAATCATATTTAAATGCAAATTTCATAACATCAATACCCTCAATCTCTTTATGGAATATATTTTTGTAAGGAATATTACAATATTCTAAAATAATTTAACTGAAATAAATGTATATACTTCATTACAGTGTGAGATACGCTTTGAAAATGTATATAACCCTCGAGGCATTAAGCCCGCTCATTGTAACCTTTTGGAGAAGACAAACAAATTTTAAAAAAATAATCATGTTTTCATTGTATGATGACATATTTCATATAAAGCTACCACCACCTTTTTTTCAGAGAGGAAATCGTCTTTTATTTTTTTACGTTGGTACTGGTTAATGCTTGACCACGATACCACCTGGTGTTAAGTGAAGATGTGGTCGATGATGGTAAAGCGCATTAACCTAGCAAATGCCTATTCACTCTTTTTTTGAAAGCGCCTACATCGTAATTGGGAAAGTAATACATATTTTTCTTTTGGGAGAGAAGTCAGAGTTACGTGGAAATTTTTACTTATTTAAACCCACTCGGTGGTTGTTCTCATCGTTTGAAGAGGTCAAGGAGGTTAAGGATCTATATTCGGAACACGACAGCGGCCAAGCCACCATCACCACTTATCACAGTATCTCTCCATCCTTGGTTGACTGGTAGAGAATGCTCAGGCGTATTGTAATCTATTTTCAATAAAGGTTTGAAATAAATAAATTTTTGCCGGTTCTTTCATGGTGTGATGAGGTGTATTTAAGTTTAGTGACGAAATTGTCATAATAATTATATATTAAACATCTAAGGAAAGTAATAACAATATGTAAGAAACGTTTTGTTGAAACAACACAAGCATCGGTGGTTCAGTGGTAGAATGCTCGCCTGCCACGCGGGCGGCCCGGGTTCGATTCCCGGCCGATGCATCCTTTTTAGAATATTTATTTTTTAAATATTTTTTAATAAAATTAATTCGTTAAACGGATCTTTAATTAAAAAGTAAAACAATTATCTATAAAAAGTAACACATGCAATGAGAAAAGCCGAAATTTTATTTTAAAAGTTAAAACTATAAACTGCTATAGAAATCCACTCAACTTCCTTTCGTGTGCATAATGTTTGGTAACAGCCCGTATTCATCCGAGGAGTTTTATCGACTGATGATGATGATGAAACAGCCAAAGTTACAAATTATTATCAAACACGAAACATTTCTTTTACATCAACAAAGTAAAATTCAAACACAATTGAATCATTAAACAAATGGAAATGTTTTGAAACCGTTTGCGCAACCCGTATTTATGTTTCACTCAACAAACATTTTAAAGCAAATATACAAAATTTGTATGTTTATAGTACTTATAATAAAATATTAAAATATATATAAATATATTTTTCTCCGAAAATCATTACTCGATAATATTAAAAACAGCAAAGTATTAATAGTTTGTAAACATTACTGAGACGTTCTTAGCTAAAAGTTTGTTATGTATATAAGTTTTTATGTGTATATATATATCTAGTACTTAATAGGTAATTTATATGTTTTTCTTTTTCTGTAATTAATGTTTAACCTCATCTACAGCTAAATCTCCATTTATCCTATGTTGATTGCTAGAAAACCAACAGGCAAAAGTATGTTTGTCATTACCTGATTTTCAGTTCCTATAAAGATTTTATTTAAAAGATTATTAAAGGTAT
>DWLS01005576.1:0-12551 GCA_018246255.1 Pachliopta kotzebuea | reverse complement strand
TCCCACACAGTCCCTTCCGCTACCCCCGTGGCGGGAGGGCAGTGCGTAGGCATTTTCCCCCCCACAAAAAAAAAAAGTAATTTCACTAGCGACAACACCTCTTAAACTGAAACACAGTAATGTTTGCACAGTCCTATTCGGCAATGGAAATAAGTGTTATAGACTATTTTTGGCTGGATCGATTTTGTTAGGACTTTCATTAAAAAACTACATATATAAGATAACATGGACTGTTTCATAAATTCGAAATTAGGGTTATGGATATTAAGATTAAAATCCATATCATCATCATTTCAACCGATGGACGTCTCCTGCTGGACATAGGTCTCTTGCAAAGTAATCTACAAAAAATTATCTTAAGATGTTTGGATCCAATCCAGAGTCGCTGGGAGCTATTGGATCTAAATCCATATAAACATGTTCAAATTTTGGCTTAGTATAATCAGTTTTACTGCTAACGTATATTTTTTGGATAAAAAGGTTTTCTTTGTTATCAATAGTACTGATGTTAATAAGAAAAGCAGCGACAACTCGTCTGCCTGGTTTGATTACTAAAATCTAATAAAGTAGCTACATTTAATATTATTATTATTCTACAAAGGTTTTCATTTATGATTGAAGATTTAGAATTGCTTACATTATCATCATCATCATCAACAACCAAAAAACGCTTGTATCAATAACAAAGAATCCCTAAAAGATCTTCACTCAAATCGGTTCATAGCTAATACATAAGTAAACTGTCTCTGCTTATTGTTTATTATGTTCGATAAAAATATTTAGTCGTATTTACTGTAATGGAGACTTATGTCCAGCTGTGGGAGTGAATCGGTTGATGTTGATGATAACTGGTAGGTCTGTACTGCCGCAGACCGTCTAAGTAGGCAACAAAAAATCGTTCGAGTTTGATAAAGTCCCTTCGAAAGATTGTGAAAAACGTTCATATGATGGTAGGTCGTTATTGCCGTATACCATCTAGGTAAGTACTAAAGTAATTCCTTTTTCAACCGCTGTATAGTAAAGTGCAAATATTGAAGGGTTAAGTTAGTGAAACTACTGGAATAGATGACGACAAATATCTTAAGGCGATGAGCGCGATGTGGTGATGTGTCGATCTTAACCAGCGTAATGTTGTTTTTGGCAAGGGTATCACTTACAATCAAGTGAACACCTTACTCGACTTGTCGAAATAAAAAAGATTTCTGTTGTTTCTCAAACTATTTGTCGGTTACATCAGAACCTTGTACGCTGATTAGGTTTGCTTCAATCTGATCCAATCTCACGGCGCTTAGTTCTTCTTCGCTAACGTTATCACTAAATTGTTTTTTAATAGTTTGCGTTCGCTTCAGAGTTTTAGTTATTTGTGGCGATTACGTAATCTCGCGATAAGTGACCGATGCTTAGAAAGTTGACTAAGTGACTTAGCTATGTTACTTTCCGCTTTCAACGCTTTTAAAAAAAAATCACTCGTAGAAGTTACAAAAGAGTTTTGGATTTGTTACTTAAACAGTACAATATGTAATATATTACAATTAAAAACAATTGTTATTATGATTAATTTGTATTATCAGTGATAAGACACCACAGTAAGTTGTGTCGCTGAAGCAAATACATTTTGTGATAAGAAAGTTAATACTTAACTATCATTTATATAAAAAAAATAATCTTTATAGCTTCTCCAAAATTAAAAAAAAAACTTTTCCTATCTACCTTAAAATAAATATAAATATATGATATAGGGAGTAATGTGATTGAGCAAAATATAAACTCTTTATGTTTCACTTACGGCGATCTCTAAAGAGGTGAGGGTTCGTTGGCATCTATTCAAATCGACCAAACTCACCGTCACAACTTTGATAGTTACCGTTGGTTCTACGTGACGGTGACGACGGCGACCGTCTGTCATTACCCCCATTACCTGCCGATTAAGCACGTTGCAGGTGGCACAGTTTTAGACACTTCTATTTCGTTTGGCGAACTCGGCTTTATGTTTCTTAAGTTTATACTACAGATTATCTTCTTTGGTTTAGGTAGTTTTCATTTATTAATAGTTAATACTTTCAGGATTATATTCTGTTATTCCGCAAAAAAAAAAATATTATTTTTAGAATTGATGATTATTATTTTGATTGATGTTTTGCCTTCGGCCACTATTATGACCGCGAAAGCTTCATTGGTCCCAGAACTCGCGGATCCGGAATCCGCAATCTGAACATTAGTAAGAAAAATATAAGGGAGAGGAGAAAGCCGAGGGAATATGAACGAAGAGATAGACAGAGATATAAGTGGTAAGAGAAAGAGGGTAGAACAAAGGAGATTAGATGGATAAGAACGGTTAGGCGAATTCAAGATTGACACAAGAAATGCAGAACTAGAGTAATTGTGACTTTTAGTAAGTCTCATCATCAGCCGATAAACGCCCACTGCTGGACATAGGCCTCAATCAAATATCTTCCCCCTGATCGGTCTTTCGCTATCTGCATCCATCGAATTCCCGCTAAGATTTAGTAAGTGTAAAACTTAATTCATATGAGCTCAACATTCCTCTGGTGCTTCTTTACTAATTATTTTGAAAAGCTTATATATAAATAATAATCATTCATACTGAACATTTTTATATTTTCCATAATATTATTGTTTTCAGAATAAAATGCGTTTTTAATTTAACGCTGATAATTTTTTTAATATTACGCTCTGTATAGACAGGATTTCATTATGAATTATAAACAGATAGCGATAAACTTTCTTATGTGCATCGGTAGTCCCATGTGGTCGTTATTTAACTAGCTTCTATTAATTCAAGGCGATGTAAAGAGGCGAATAATTACCTGTCCGTTTAGTAAAAAGCTGCATGTATGTCCGATTATGGGTAGTACGGTTCTCATCTCATGCATCTCGCGTCCTTGTTTTTTTTTAAAGGGGGGTAAAAAAGAGCGGGTTAGGCGGTCGCCTGGCGGCTGAGGGGTTGAGATGTTGCCCGCAGTAGTGGATACTGCTAGTGCGGTACTTCAGTCTCGTCGCACCGTCAGCGGACAGCGGACGTAATAGTGGGGCTGCGCGTCTGTCCCTCGCTTTATCGGCTGTTACACGCGGCTTACCGCCGAGTGCGCACGTGTCGCCGTCGTCTCCCACTAATCCTTTTGCCCACGCTCGTACCCACCTGTGACACGAGAAGTATGTGATGTGAATAGACCAGCGTTGGTTGTATAGTTGTGTTGACAGTAGCAACGAGCGTTGTGTTGTGCTGCGAAACTGTGCGCCCCCTTTTTGACTAATTACAAGTCGTCTGCTGAACTGTTTCGGCGACGGCCAAGGCGTCCGCTTCTGCAGTTGGATGCACGCCAACATCTCCGCTGCTGAGGTGAGTGAGCGCTTTCGATTAATCTGGATTTGCTATTATTTGTTTTAATAAATTTGATAAAACTTCAACAATAACATTATCTACAACGCCACCGTTATCTTTTCGCCTGTCGCAAATACACGAATCCCTGTTTATGATTAAACATTTTTATCTCTGACGCGCGCGCCGCATTGTTATAATATTAACGACGGATGTTTGTTGTACACGAGTTAATAACGTAATGGTTATGAAGTTTAATACTAGAGAAAATTTTACGAACAGGAAGCAGCTTCATTGATTCAATTGACGATAGTGTACAAAATGTTTTTATCCATCCTGCTCTCAAGTGACGAGTGTCGCAATGAGCATAGAAAACTATATCGATAAACAGCCGACGACGAAGATAAAGGCTTTTGTTGATAAATCATATGCCAATCGATGAAATGAAGTTTTGTTTTTTTAATCTGTGTATGTTAACTCGCAACGTGTCCCATTCAACTCGCAAACAATTGTATTAGCGGTATACGCGTGCAAGATCTTTAGTCGCATACGTCATTGGTGCGATCTTGTTTGTTTGTATTGTCCGTGTGGCATGCCATTCAGTATGCACGGCTCATTGCTACCTAACACTTGGAAGGTAATTGATATCTGCGCCGTAATTGAGCGTTGAAACACTGATGTCACACGTTTCTTGTTAGAAATCTGACACCGCTATTCTTGTTATTAAACTGCTAGTACAAATGCCCTGCTTTAGTTTCTTAGTCACTCGATGTAAACGTCTAAAATACGTTTTATAACAGTATATTAAAAGTAACGAAATTTTTTTATACAATACTTTCCAATACAATCAACAAATTACATGTTGAAGAGTTCATAAATATTCTACACAAAACACAGAAAAAATTGGTATAGTTTTATTTCTATTTCCCGCCCTTACTAACTACTAACTGTTAAGAAATCTCAGACGAGGTATTTTCAATAAAAAAAATTATCAAAATCTCACAAAATGTCATCGATTAGTTAACACATACAAAATTAAACTTAAATAGTTACAAGTCATTGATGATGTGGTTCGTTTATTAATTTGTAGTATAAATTGTTTGGATGAGACTTAAAGAAGTTATAGCACAACGGTCAAAGAATCTAAAAGATAAGTTTAATATTCAGTTTTTGGATAAATAATGATTTCATTTTCTTTACGTCTTTCTTTAATCGACGGTTATCAAAGATCTAAAATATAAAAAGGCACTGTAGATAGGGCGCAATGCCAGAAAATCAGTTTCGCCTTGCCATGCTTTAAATCCGTTATTAAAGGCTTCCATAAACCGCATGACCCCATGATAAGCGCGTACTATCGATTTTATGGTGAGTGCCATGTTCACTGCAATTACGCCGAAATTACCGCCTTCACCCTGAGAGTGCATTAAAATCCAGCCAAAATGATAAGTTTAATATTTGTTTATGTTGGTACTTTAATCGCCTCGAGACATTGGAGATTTACGTACCCTTAAATATCTCAGCGCGGTTCTTTGCCAAATTCCGTCAGTGGCCATTAAATTTGTTGCTGTCAGACGAGCAAATACATAATAAAGAAATAATTGCGGCGAGATGGTCCGTGATAACTCCTGGAGCGATAACAGCGGATCGACGGGCGGCGGGCGGCGGGTGGCGAGCGGCGGGTCGCGTACGTGACTCCCACAACGGGCTCTTTACTTCCCGTGTCACGTTTGACACACTCTTCAACAGCGGCCTTCCTTCATAGCAGCCCATCACGGTTATTAACGCCCAATCGCTCCAGACCTTATCGCTAAATACTTCCCAAAGAGCTACTATTGCAATTGGAAGACGCGCATTTCCTCCGGATCAATGGGCCGCACTCAAGTGCTGGCTCTGATTCACGTGCCACTTCAAAAAGTTCAATCTCCCTAAAATAGCAGCAGTGATCAGTCTAGCTGGTTTTTTTTTTTGTGGTCCTTGCACATCGTCACTCATTCAACTGGTCGCAATTGGCCGTCTGCCAGAAAGTCAGTGGTACCAAGGTTCTTCCATCCTGCTTTTCAATTATAAACCGCGACGAATTGTTACATATTTGTGGAGTAGGATCACGTCGCGTTAACGATACTGCCCCCTAACCGCAATTTTTGTGTTTGAACGGACGCGGTGAAAGCATTGTTGGTGACCAGCAGTCAGTTTACTTTACGGGCGTGATTTGGGTTTTTTGCGGCGGTGTAAATCAGGGCGTCAGTTGCAGCGGTTGTCTGTTCTGCTCTGTCGGGCAGGTAATTTTATTTTGGCCCTATTCGTTACTCGCGTTCCTGAATTTGCGGGTGCAGTTGGCCCTACATTTACTCTCGCCCAAATTAGTTTTACGAGTGGCGGCCGCGGGTATGACGCGCACTCGCACATTAAACGTCGCCACCACTTATTGTTAAACGTATATTATTAGATCCATTGGATCGTATACGCTAACTTACATGTGCCTTGTTTTCATAGCTATAGCAATAGCCTTGTATTGATAATATTATGTAAAACACATATCCGCTAGTTTGTATTACATTCGTTACGTTTAATTTTATTTTAAATGTATTTCCATTTGTTTACTATGGCATAATTAGTGTAACTCTTTCGATAAAACAAAGTTCATAGTTTAAATTCCAGCATCTTAACGTGAAATAGAATTTGAGCTCAAGTTCTTTACGTTAAGAGGGATTGAAATAGTAATTTAATTGTATTATCGACTTATAAAGTTTTTATGGATATCCCTTGTGTCCATATTTACTTATGTGGTATATTTCTTTTCTTTAACTATAATAATATGAATGTACAAAACACGAGGAAGTGTATCTGTGTTATCGGGTCATCAGATGGTGAACAAAGCGTTCATTGTGCCGATAGCTGCATTGCGTTAATTATAATTCACGTTGCGAGGTCTGAAAGTGAATCGAGAGCCGCGGACCGGTCCGCGCGACCTCTTCTCGTCAAATAGATCTAATTAGTTACAGATTTAGTTTCACTCTCTGATCCTACATTGAAACTTTACTGCTCTCAATCCGTGGACAGCCTTGAGTCTGTTTTGGATCGACCGAGACGGATTTAACATTTGCTTTTTACGTGTCACATCAAGAACGAAATTATATCTAAAACAACTCTCTAACAGGAAAATCGAAAATAAAGTCGTGTTGATTCATCCTCACACCGACTTCAACGATCCGCTTTCGAGATATAATCGCTAATAAATATTGATTAAAAAAATCAGTAACGTACGGACGGACAGTTCGCACGCGGCTCATGAGAATAAATTCACTTTAATATTTATTGTTGCATTGACATCAATACGTCACGCGGAGCACGGCATGAGAAAAAAGTGGAAATCCACGAAGTGGGCTAGGAAATCTTAATATGAGGATCTCTATAAGGCACCGCGTAACTGGTTTTCACCGATTGTCCCGTTCAATCGAATTCGTATAACAGTTACGTCGAGTAAAAAAGTGTCGCCAACGACTTTTTCCATAACCATCGGGCAAAAGACATTCGGAATGCTGCTCCGATGTAGCCAGACAGACGCCCGTCGAAAGGTTACAACGTCGTACCTTAAATGGCACGACGACGTCAATGTTAATAACGTATATAAATTTTGAACAGATACGCCGAAAAAGCTTCTATTATGTTAAATCATTCATATCATATCATAAATGTTATATAATATCAAACATATCACAGACACATGTATCGATTGAATCAGTATTCAATATATTAAAACTCTTAACTAAAATTCAATAACCTAGCTTATATTTTTTTACAATTGGTCTAGATAGTAAACTGTAGGTTGACATTCTTTATCTTGTATTCTTCGTGGCGACGAGACACTCACTATGTAGTAAGTGATAATCCTCCGCTCATAAACACGTGGCGCTGGTTAAGATGGTATACACAACACAACATTGCCCTCCTCGCCTTGGGACGAAAGGTATCGTTACCCAAGTAATTTCACTAGCATACATCACCCTTTAAACCGGAACACAGTAATGTTTGCACATTACTATTTGTCGGTAGAAATACGAGCAACGGTACCTACCTAGACGGTCTCCGGCAAGACACTTAAAACTAGTAAATTTCTTTTACAATTTTTTTGTTCTAGACAATATATATTCTATTACAACTAAGTATCGAACTGTACACTAAAGTATTTAGGTTTTAAACACATTTAACTTAAACACAATTAACGCGTTCGTATATTCAATGAGCCTAAGAGCAATAGTTACAACGAAAATGAATGACAAAGTTTGTTTATACTTTATTCATTTATTGTACACACAAAAAACAGAAAAATACACATAAATACATTGATGAAAGTACAAAAGGTGAGCTAAGCCTAAAAGACTTATCTTTCAGCAGACCTGTGAAGAAAGTAAATTAATGTAAAATACAGAGCAGGCAGGTGTATACAATACAATAGAAGGGAATATAATTAGGAATAAAGATAAGAGTTCGGAAATATTATTACATAATATATTAACAAAGAATATTTTTTTATAAATAAATGGAGGGAAAATTAAATTCTTTTATAAGTTAATAAAAACGAGAAATACATAGGAATCAGTTGAGAAAATAAGTATAATAGATTCTATGCAGATAATGAAAGGAAACACTTTTAAACTTGTTATCTATTAGCTGAGATTTAAATAAATTTTAAGTGATTTACTTCAGTAAACTTGTTATGTTTAGTACTAACGTTACATTTTTTATTTTATGTAAGCCTGCTACCGTAATCGTAACGGTTTAGCCTGTTTGGGCATTTTATAAAGCGGCAACTTATTTTTCCCTAACGACATTTTTGCTTTCGTCGTATTCAGATCAAGGTCAATCTCTTTTTTGGCACTATTATCGTTATTTTGTAGTTTTTCTCTTGGTATTCCTCTTACGTAAATAAAAGGTCTATTCGTTGTTGATTTGTTACTTCTACAGTTTTACCTGATTGTAAGTGATAGGCTTGCACATGACAACGTTGCGCTAATTAGAAGATATATACTTTGAAACATAAGGTTTTAAACCTCGTTACCTCAGTAACTTCACAGGCTATTACACCCTTCATACCAGAACACTTATATTTCCACACTTATATGGCGGTAGAAATGAGAGTTGCAGTTCTACCAAAACAGACGTTCTCCGGTAACAAAAACCTACCAGTAAAGAGATCTGCCACCAATCGTTATAATAAAGCAAATTTTTCATTATGGATTTCACTCAACTATACCATCATTTTATAATTTTTCTAATATTTCCATGATCTCTTTTTTCGATGAAATCAAACTCTACAATAAACTAATCTACATTAGTGATAATACAATTTACAAAGCAAATGGGATCTTATATATCTCTACATATTCATACATTCACGTCTAGGTGCAGAAAAATAATTTTTTTGCTCTGAAATTTCAACGTTCTGAAAGCACTGTTCCCCTTTGCTATTTAAATGGGACACGCTTTGTGCATAGTGACAGAAATTATACAAACAGTAGAGCATGAAAATTCATCACGAACATTTCAAAAATTCATACAAAAGTTAATACGTATACTTTATGCACAAACAAAAACTATCGTATATTCTTTACGCCTAAATACATATAAAGTAAATAATTTAGTGTCTATTTGTAATACTAAAATAACTACTTTTTTAAGTTTGTATACATACTATACTTGTTAAAAAAATATATTTTATTTATTCATTTTTCTTTTATCATTTTGTACACGAAGGTACAGGCGAGCTTTGAGAATTTTGAGTTTTCTACCAGCTAACTTAAGTGAAAGAGTAAGCCTATATGGGTAGTCAATATTACAACAGATATTAATAATAATAATACTTTAAAACAATCTCTTATACAACTATATAATGCACATTGACTAAATACATTATAATATACAAATGGCCCATACAAAATTGTAAAACTTTGGGCACCTACAACTCGGGAATCCGACCACATACAAACAAAATTTCAACGGCTCCGATCTTATCTAAACGAGATCTATCTGTATGACAAATTTCTGCACCAGCTCCTACCCCTTGTAGCTCTCGAGATTGAAAATTGTTGACGGACAGACGGACGGACGGACATTGCCGTTTAAATAAAAATTGTTACTGTATCTGTCGGTTTCTGCCTGACAATCTTCAGAACAGCAGAACAAATTTTGATTACACTTTCTCTTATATGTCGCTAATGTTGTAAGGTGTATCGCATACAAAAAAAAACGCGGAATTCCGTTCGTACAAGCCCAACGCGTTCTTGATCGTTGGCGATCGCTTAAAAGCTGAATGTTAGCATCGCTAAAACGCAGCTCAACATCGCCGTTGAACAAATTTGGTCTGTGCAGGTGAGCGAGGGCTCTTTTATGGTATCGACGTTGAAAAACCGACAGCTGGCCTTCCCCGTGCCAGCGTGCGCGAAAGGTGTCGTAAGTCGCAACCTGTCGCGTACTAACACATGCAAACCTACACCCAATGTAATACGTCGGACAGAAGTAGCCAAGGCAGATATTAATTCTCTCTATGCCGTTCCGAACATATTAGTCCAAACTAGCTCGTTCCGTGATAGCCAAGTAGTTTAAACGTCGCCTTTCCATTCCAAAGGTACTGGGTCCAAATCCGGCCTTCACCCATAAATTTTTCAATGAATATGCAGTTACTATAACAACCAATACCACGTGTGTAAACCATGTATCAAATCGCGAGGATATAAACATTAAAAAAATACCTAGCTCGTTAGAGTCGTGATAGCTTAATGCTTTAAACGCCTGCCTTCCACTCCAAAGGTACCGGAACCGAATCCGGCCTTCACCAATGAATTTTTCAATTAATCTGCAATTAGCATAACAACTAATATCAGGTGCTTTAAACCATGTATCAAATCACGTGGCTATAAACATTAATAAAACTGACTTAGAACAGAATACTGATGATATTAAAATTACCAGTTTAGTTTAACATTTGTATCCTAACACAAACTTGACAACAACTTAACTTGGGAAAGATCTAGTCCAGCTGTGGACTGCTGTAGGCTGTTGATGATGATGATATTGCCACAAATTTTGAGGCCTCGCATTGCTGCGGTGTATGAAATAAAATCCATAGTTTAGGATCAAATAGAACGCCTGCCTTTCACACCGGGGGTACCGAGGTTCGAATCCGGCTTGCAACAATTATTTTTTTTAATTTATCTGCAGTTAGTATAACACCAACTAATATCACGTGATTTGAGCCATGTATCAAATCGGGTGGTTATAAATATTCAAAAAAAAAACCTAGCTAGTTTTAAGAAATAATTTCGTATAACCCAAGTGCTGAAAAAATCTCAATAATAAATCGTTTGAAGTAAGAGAAAATTTAATTACATAGGCTTCAAACCGGCCTATGTAATTAAATTTGATGGATGTTGAAGTACAGCATTCAACAGTTACCGAGTGTGTGGTAAAAGCGACAAATAGTTTGAATTCCCATCCGCAGTACTAAGTTTGCTCTACGTCCGCTATTTGACCGCTGACTTATTTGGTACATTAGTTACGTATATGCGATGTTTACATCACAAACTTTTCTCCAAAGAACCATCAAGTATGAACACCTTGCCAAGATTTCTCCAAGGAGCCTATGTAATGGAGTAATATAAAAAGGACGTGATAAGGTTCCTTTTTTTTTTTATTATTCCCCTGCGTGTTTTGGGTCAGGGTCCTAGTTCATCCATACCAGTTCTCGCTTTCATTCTGTTTTGCGTTGGATAAGGTTCCTTTGGGGTCGGCAACTTGCCAGTGGTGCCTTAGAGCTGCTCGTGTCTATAGACTATGGTGACTGATTACCATCAGGCAAGGCAGGCTATATGCTTGTTGCCACTTCAGTGGTAAAAAAATTACTGCAATGTGTAAGTAAAAATTTCCAAGAAACTCACTAACTTAAATATCACTTTCAGATATCAAAAAGCACAGCAACATAACTAAATGATAAATAATGTTAATCGTGGTTTTCACCTGATGGTAGGTGATACGTTTGCTTATAACAACATGGCTGGTTGAGACGGTATAGACAGCACCACATTGCGCTCATCGCCTTGAGACGTAACGTTAAGTCTCGTTACCCCAGTAATTTCACTAGCATACAACAACCTTCAAACCCGAATATAGTAATGTTTCTTCATGGGCCAATACACGTCTACTGCTGGACATAAATCTCTCCCAGTTATGAGAGAATTTAGGCCGTCTCCCACCACACTGTAATGTTTGCATATTACTATTTGGCAGTAGAATTAAAAGCTGCGGTGGTACCTTCTTCTTCTTCTAAGTCGTATTTCCTCATGACTGAGGGTCGTGGTTATCATGTGTACTACCACAAGACGACTGTCTTTGCAGATATAATGGAGTAGTGTTGCCATTGCCTTCTCCATTTCACATACTAGTCCGACCACGGATGGTCATCACATAAATATGTAGGTTTTCTTTCACCGTCAAAACACGCGATGTTAGTTGGTGTTATACAAACTGCACATAAATTGAAAAATTCATTAGTGCAGGACGGATTCGAACCTTGTACCTTCGGAGTGAAAGGCCGGCGTTCAAACAAAAAGGCTATCACGACGACGTGATATCTACCTAGGCTAAATTTTAGAATCGTTCAAATCGATGTCTTATGGAAACATTTATATATAAATATCTCAATTTGTTTTTCTTTTAACCTCAAACTGTTTTACTTTTGAACACATCAATACAAGGTGTATTAAAAAAACTAAGCCGAGGGTTAGTTTTTGCGACATCGTTCACAGTTAAGTATTTCGCGTCACGATCGTACTAGAAAGTGACCAATTCATACAATTTTACAGTTAAAGAGATTTGTGTGATAATTATTTATTTTTATCCAGCGGTACTTCAGAACTGTTTGAACTAAGGGTTTTTTTACACATATTACCATACTCTTTTCCTTAAGGTGTAAGTACGGTTCCTACGATCATCAAAAGTATCTAAACAAGTTTAAACGCAAAGACGTACCGTCTTGTACTTGTGATCCTAACGTTGAAGAAAGTATTATGCACCTTCCTATAGATTGTCCAAAGTATTCAAGGGATAGGATAGATATAGAGATGAGAATGGACAAGAATATAAGTAAAGAGAATCTAAGCGAAATAATACTATCGCATAATAAAGAAGTACTTTTAAAATTTATGGTAAAGATTAC
>DWLS01005575.1:0-12551 GCA_018246255.1 Pachliopta kotzebuea | reverse complement strand
TACCTTACTGTAGCTTTTAATAAATGTAATTTTGTATTATCGCTGACGTGTCAAATAAAATAAAATAAAAATAAAATGCTGGAACAACTTACCACCTCCGCTGCATCGAATTCTATCTAAATATTCTTTTAATGGTGACCATGTTGTAAATGGCTTTTGATGCAGCAAACATTAAGCGCAAACACGTGATAATGATAAGTAGGTAAGTGTTCGATTGTTTCATTTTCATATCAGGCCAAGGCAGAGTAGCAGAAGCTGGCACCATGTGCCAATGTTCTGAGCCCTGGACCTTTTTGTCTAGTTACTTAAGTTTATTTTCTCTCTAACAATGTTCATAGTTATAAGTTTTTCTTAGACAAATAAACGCTTTTTATTTTATTTTAAATACTCAATCTGTCTCTCCATATCTATATATGGAGTTAAGAAACATCACTAGTTGAAGCTACGAATATATTGACGTAGAAGCAACAAAAGCTACTTTGAACAACTTTAACATATATATAACTCATCTCATTCAGACATAAGTAACAGTATTCTATTTATTATGTACGTATATGTTTACTTATCTATATATGTAATTTTTATGTATTCATATTATTTCATTGTTAGTTATATATATAAATTATATAAAAGGATTGAATTCTCAAGTCTTTCTACCTACCTCAATATCTCACCTGTCTAAAGGTTGGCTGGTGGAAAATGCCTGCTGGCATTAAGCCCGCATTTTGTAATACCTTAGTTAAGGATTATACAATAAATAACTAAAGTTTTTGTATTATATATATAACCCTGTTAATATTTATATACTTTGTGTAAAGATATACTTAATATCTTTAGAATTATCTTCCAATCTACTTCGAGTAATGCTGAGATGCCATGAAGAGACATGTCAGAACGGGATTGATATATCGATATATTAAATGACAATCAGCGGATGAACGTCCACTGCTGGGCATAGACCTTTATTAATGTGGGATTTGGGCTAACTTCCACCACTCTGGTTCAATGCGGCTTTGAGAGCCAGAGCCTCGTTTGTTGATTAGCAAAGTGTATTGAAAGCAGGTGTGTTTGAGTTTTTGTATGAACCCTTATATTCTTTAACAATTATAATATATAGTATTATATATATGTTGGACATTTGCCTCTCGTAATAATAGAGGTTTGGGTAATCTAGTATATTATATGAAAAATGTAAACGTACACGTGTAACAGAGAACCTCCTCCGTTCGTCGGTTATAAATTATACTTTGTAAACGGCAACGCTGCGTAATTCATAGAGCAGCCCGCCGCCGGAAGTGTCGGAACAGATTTAATATTTACCCAAGTACAACCATTCGCCTGACTTACGAGCCAAGTTTAAGCACGGATCCGCATACTTTCGGGATTAAAGTGTGCGTCTGTGCATACTTAGATTTATGTACAACTTGATCCCTAGCACTCACCACTAGCTTCGACATGACGTCTACAGGCGCTTTATACACAAAGCTGATTTTTTTTTTCATTCCCTCGCAAAGATTTATTTATTTATGTATATTAAATATATTATTTCAAATTATTCACAAAAAGCTTTTCTACTTACCACAACATCTCTCCTCATCTCTAAAGGTTTGCTGCTGGAGAACGGCTGCTGGCCTTTCGTGTTATTTACATTAAAGGTTATATAATAAAGAAAAAAAAGTGAGACAGGGAATTTTACTATCTCTTATCTTTTCCGTTTTTTTTTCTTACTAAACCATACATTTTTCATAACTTTTATTTATTTTAACCGCCTCCCCGATAATCTCTCTAATCGAATTGTTTAGAACAAAAGTATATATTCATACATCCTTTACCATACTATAGAGATGCGTTAGAGAGCTGTTTCCACAGTTTGAGTAACACTCGGTATTGCGTGAAGCTGTGACAAAACCTTAGGCTAGCTAAAGATAAGCTGGGAAGTTCAAAGAGACCACTAACTTGAAATGGAGACATTCATATAAATAAACTTCAATTACAACAACACTCAAGTCTCATCTTTTAAGTCTGCTTAATTCTGCCAATACTTAAATTATTGACTGATTCAAACTCAGTGTCTGTTTGAAGAGTTACATTAAGTTATTAAATCTCATGTTTCTGTTTTTAAAAAGCTTAGATAAGCTCATGAAAATTTTACTATTTATAGTGACTGTTGGACCAAAAGTAATAGATTTTCTGAAACCAAAAAGTTTGTTACTTTAAAGAGCTCTCATTCTTTATTTATATAATATCAAGATTCCTTTTAATCACCTATAAAGTGAGCCAGTAACTTCAAGTTGCAAGTTAAGCGGCGCTATGGATTCGCGGCCGAATGAAAAATCCATAAAAAGAACCATTACAATGCTTCATTATACAAAACTGTTGTAAAGTAATTTTTTTTAACTGCCACACAACTTTATAATGCGGGTCTGATGTTTTGGGACCCCTAGGCCAGGGTACAGTAGTTTAGATCTTTACAGTTCCAGCAGCATGATTCTGGAACTCCTTGCCTTATGATTTTGAGGAGATCCAAACAAAAGTTTTTAGGAGACTGCTGAAAAGGAACTATTTGAAATCTAGGTCGTATTTACTGATTTATGTATATATATATCTTCTTTTTTGTTTATGTATAGAATTGTATGTACATGTATGTATATGTATGTTCTATATAATTACTTATATTATTAATTTAGCTTTAAATCTAACTATCCCACTTCAGCTACCACAGCATCTCCCACCTCCTAGGTTGACTGTCAAAGAATAACTGTAGGCATTAAGTCTATCTATTGGACCCTAATTTAAGATGTTTCAAAAAAGGAAAAAAATAATTCTTTACTTAGCTAACAAAGTTTAAACTTATAAGCAATAAAAGGCTTTACAATCAGCAATCGAATATTTGTGCGTTTCGACTATCGTCAGTAATAATTTAAACTTTATATATAAGTTACTTATATTTGTTTCTTATATTTTGTTCTGTAATTATATTTACTATACACAATTATTGTTGTCGTTTCATCATCATCCGACCTCCACTGCTGTATAAAGGCCTCTCCAAATAATGAGATGATTTGGGTCATCTCCTACCACGCTTGTCCAATGCGAGTTGGTGAAGAGATCACAGTAATCTTGTTTTTCATCAGCCGATCGACATCCACTGCTAGACAAAGGCCTCCCCCAATAAAGGGATGATTTGGGCCATTTCTTTTCACGCTGGCCCATAACAGGTTAGTGGGGAACAAGATTAATTTAAACCGGAAGTACCTAAAAAGTCTTCTGAAACAGAGACGTATAACTATTAAATAACTATGTACGTGGAATGTTGTTGTGTAACCACCTCAACAATTGTTTCATTGTTTAAGGATCGATTTTAAATATTGGAAGCGTTCAACGGCAACGTGTTTCCGGCTCAAACGGAAGGCTGAGCGCAAACTCGTGATATTGTTTTAACCGGCGGCAGGTCGCGGTGTGCGGACGCTAAGTGATCGGCCGCTTCCACTACGGGCCCATTAAATTTTCATATCCAATCACTTCCTGTGGGGTCGGGCTTGAGCGATGTGAAACGGCGGAAAGGAAAGAAAAGAAAAGCGTAAAAATTCTACCCATACTCTTATCAATACTCTTAACCAATACTTTTACCATTTCAATCTCTATCACCTGATTGCATCAACGTGGACCGATGCGCTGACTTAAATACTCCGTAACGCTCTATAACTTTTAAACCGGTAGAACTACATAGATACTCTTTACGCATGAATTGTAGTACAGGATATGGAAACGAGGAATCCGAAATAAGAAATCTGTAGCTATTCCGGTTAAGGAGATATGAAAGTTCAAAGTTTGGTATGGTGAAGAAGAAAATTTCACTGAGAAGCGATTTCTCTTAGCTCTGACTATAAACTGTTTCTATGAAATTTTGTGTCGTTGGATTACACCGTCTAGTTAGGTATCACCGCAGCTCCTATTGCAGCCAACAAACAGACTGTGCGAACATTACTGCGGTCCAGTTAGAACGGTGTTGTGTACTAATGACTGAGGTAACGAGAATAAACATCTTATATTTGAGATGTGCGCAATGTTGTGGTGTGTATACCATTTTACTAGGGCCATGTTACAAATGTATCACTTACTATCAAGTGAACGCCTTACTCGTCTTGACGAGTAAAAATATTCCTCTTTGATGTGACTTAGTAAAGTATTTGGTAATATTAATATATATATTTATACACAACATAAAAGTTATAGCCTAGTGGTTTGAACGCCGACCTTCTCGTAGGTTCCTGGTTCGAATCCGGCCTGAACCAATGAATTGTTCAATTAATGTTCAGTTAGTATAACACGTAATATCACGTGCTTTAAGACATCTATCGAATCGTGTGGCTGTAAACAATGAAAAAGCTACACCCGCTTCCGCCTTATGAATTGGGCCAAGTTTGCCATTTAACTCGAAACGGGATGTAACCGGTTTAATTGAATTGTTCTCCTGAAAGAGGCCGTAATACGTTGCTCTCATCAAAGTGATGCATTAGACCATAAAAATAAAGGGGTAACATCCCCGTAGCTTTTCGGGAAAAGCCTCCTTTTTCTATCTACTTTGATGTTATACACAAAGAGATAATATTAATTATACTTCTGTGAAATGTTAAAAGTAAAGAAAAATATATTGAAGTTACTACCTTATTTTAACGACCAACGGTATTGGGTAAATTTTACTGGTGGTAAGTCATCAATACCTCCTAGGTAGGCAGCTCCTATTGCAGCCGGCAAACATTACTGTGTTCCGGTTTGAAGGGTGCTGTATCCTAGTGAAATTACGGAGGTAAGGATACTTAATACTTTACATCTAACGGCGAGTGTAATGTAATGCTATATCATGTTAATCAGCGTTATGTTGTGGGCAAGTGTATCACTTACTATCAGGTGAACGCCTTGATCGTCTAATAATAAAATAAAGCTCTACTATTGTAATTATTCAAGATATAATTAAGTACACAACAAAGCTTTTGTAATATATAATAGCTTTAACTATAGCTTAACACGCAAGGCTTATTACTTACCGCAAATTGATTCTAATTATGATGACATAGAGAGGGGTAAAGGGGGAAAAGAAGGGAGTATTGAAAGGGGATGGGGGGAGAGAAGGAAGATGTTGAGGTAAAGAGTTAGATAAGGATGAAACCTCACAAACAGGATACAGCGGATATATGAAATATTACAAAGTTAGTTTTGAACTGAAATATAAGCAGTTGTTTTTTTCTTATTACTGTAATATTACTGTTTGTATTTTATTCTATGAGGTAAAGAGATGAGTAAAGCTTTCACCTGATATTAAGTGATTCGTTTGCTCATAAAATGAAACTAGTTGAAATAGTACATAAAGCACTACATTACGTTTTTCGGCTTCAGAGGTAAATTTTTAAGTCTAATTCCCACAGCAATTTCATTATTATACATCACCGTTCTTACTGGACCGCAGTAATATTTGTACAGTTGTTTGTAAGCTGCAATATAAGCTGTAGTATCTAGACGGTATTAAGGAACAGAGCTACTAGCTATTGTAGTAATTTGAAAAGAGTTATAGCTAATAAGTTTACTAGGAAACGAACGGAAGTTGTTACTCAAAAATCGTTGCCAAGTTATTCTACTTAAAAACAAATCTCTTCATTGTTGTTCCGATTAAGTATACCCCTACTTATATTAGAATAACTTAACATGTTCCCGGCGAAGTGAACGCGAGTAACAGATTAAATATTTATCGAAAACAGCCATTACTGCTGAATCATGAGTAAACTTTGACAGCTGAATGAGTTCAGCGTTGTTACGGTATGAAAAAAAAACATCGCAAGTTGCAAATAAGTGATCTTTATGTCAATTTATTTTCTGTTTATGTAAGCTATTTAGTATATATACAGCATCTGTTACTTACTCTCAAAAATGTTAAGTGTAACTCAGTAATTTAATTACTATATGATTGTATAAATAGGTGATACTAAAGCGCTGTAGTATCATCATTATAATTAACAACCTGCGATAGTCCACCGTTAGACTTAGACCTCAGCCACAGTACTACAACTCTACTAAGGCTTTGGCATCTTAATGACCTATCTTTAAAGCTTTCAATACTAAATCTAGATATCAAAAAAGAATCTCTAATGAAATCGTCCGCTCGGCGTTTTCCCGCAAGTTTAAACTATCAGGTACCTTAAGTAAGTCCGACGAACCGGTTAAAGTTATTCTTTTAAGCTAAATCATAAATCAGTGTTTAAGTCTACAATTCCCAACACCAAAGTAATTTTACCCGCGTCATAATCTCACGAAATTGTTTGTTAAAGTACTTAAAGCGCGGATGAAGCGATGTAACGGGCCATTTCATTGAAATTTTATACGGACTCAGCGCTTCGGACCCCGCGAGGAATATTTACAGACCTTTACGATTTTTTTTAAAAGTTGATACAACATATACACAAAGATACTTTACTGCTTCTACGAAATAAAGAACTGTTATATATTTTGCTCACGGCTTCGGCTTGTCATCGCGAAAGGGACCCCTGAAATTCAATGACTCATGTAGTCTGATCAGTTAATAGGCCCAGGGTTTTAAGTAGTCTATTATAATTGTAATAATTATCAGAAAAGAATTTGAAATTTAGGTTTTTTTCTATTTACTCCTAATGAGGTAAAATTATCTCGTAAATTTATTATTCGATGTACAAGTTGCGATGTTTGTTGTGCAGTAGACTTAATGGTATCGCTTTAAACCCTGCGGTTTACCAACGCTAAGTGACCCACCGTTTCCACTACTGCCCATTAAATTTTCATATCCAATCACTTCCTGTTGCCAGCGGTTTATGTCTTAAGAGAAAGCGGTTAAGTAATATATTAACAATGGTTACAATGATAATTTTTAGTACTACGCTAAAGTAAATGTACTGTGACTTTACTACACAAAAAATGTTAAAAAACTTTCACTAGAAGATAAGGGTATGTCAAGAATAATAAAGCTCTAGTTACACACTGAATCATATTGCATATAACACTGAGACTTGTAAATAATACGCAACATTTAATATCAACAGCGCCTTTTGAAATAGAATTGCAATATTTAGATTCCAGTAAATTGCGGAAATAAAGTCTGTTGGCACTATACTAAATTCTAGTAAAACATCACTACTTACTCTTTTTTATTCTAAGATATTCGTTTTCTAACAAGAATTAGATTTTTGTTTCATGTTGTAATATTAACTTAGCATTAAAACAGTGAAACACATTTTCTGAAGGTTTTATGGGAAATGAAATTAGCAAAAAAAATCAGAATTAGATTCAATAAAATATATTTATAGGCTAAGAAGGTAAATATAAGTATGTTATTAAAAATTATCAAAAGAAAACGTAGCAAGGTCTCACGCGTTTCCTAATACCTCTTGTAATATTTTAACAGTGCCTTATTGTATATTTTCAAATTCAATAAAAGATTACAATCTACTGACTTGTACCAATATTTCCGTTACTTTAACGATTTAATTGAATTGTTCTGATGGAAGAGGAGCCGCCTATTTTGTTTGTAAAATATCCGTTGACTTTATAACCTGCCCTCGGATTGTGTTAAATTAAATTTGTAATTCATCGATACATTTAAACAATGGGGTATTTATTTATTAAAATTTACTTATACTAGCTTTTATATACATAACATTATAAAATAAACAACCGGAAATTGTTATACGACTAATTAACATGATCTAAAATTTAGGAAGGAGTAAGTTTGTACGTAAAGAAGTTAGGATAAAACTATTAAGTGATACATAACAATTAATTTTTAACATCAATTATATACATATAATAAACAAATAAATACGTAAGTAATATAAGTTATGGTACATAACTAAACAAATAACTAAAGAAAGAAACTATAACGATATTAAATACACGATGCGGTTTATAGTAGTCCAAATTTGATATCATCATTTTAGTCTGATTTAGTCTACATAAGCAACTGAAATCGGACTTAACCTGTTCTTAACCCTTTATGATTTGTTGGAAAACTATTTTACTTAAAAAGATATTTATGATAACTTAGATAATCATTATAGATTAGTTGCGCAATTTTGTTTTAATTTTAAAGGTAAATTTCATATTGATAATGATTAATAATTCTAGTTAATTTAAGTAATAGTTTTATTCATGTTTATGTTATAATTATTAATACAAAAGATATAAGTTTAGTTGAGTTAATTAATTGTACGACAATGTGAGAAATAAAGGGTTTATTTATCGATGTATATGTATATACAAAATGATATTACTTTATGCTATTATTAAAGTAAATAGTTAGTACAAATTTTGATAATCGAAACATGTTTGCTTATCTCTCGAATAAGCACAAAAGTTTCACGTAACACCAACGCAAAGTTAAAAGTAAGCACAAACTCCTACGTGTAGTGGAGTACGATTTCAATTACTGGTAATAAGAAGCCGTGTATATGTAAACGCTTTCATCGCATTACGTTGTACCCATTACAGAATCATTACCCGTTATGAATTATTCATATCCGGTGATCCGGCGCTCCTGTTGTTGATATATAATGTCTCTTGAGTAATCTGTCATTAGACTGCGTAAACCTGGCCCAAATTGAGGAGCAGCACCCACGGTAACTAATAAACATTTTTTTTAATTACCAATTAAGTAATAAACAAGCTTTTGTTACTACTGATAGTGTAGACTACCGATGATACTGATCTAGAAACTATTTACATTGATTTATATAACTCCTAACAAGCAGCGCTGTTCTTACTGGATTGTAGTAATTAAACTGTTTAAGTAATGTTGAGTTTAGTAAATATAGTAGCTGGATCGTTAGTAAATCAATAGTTAAGAATATAACAGAATGATCCATAATTCATATGAAATAATGATCCAGTAACGGGCTCATCACAATATTCATGGCGAATAGTAATGTACTCTGAATAATATTTGCAGACGTCTTGTAAATTGAACTTCTAATAATTCTTTTTGCTTCTATAATTATCATAACTAATGTAGCTATCACGAATACTAATATTCTTCCATCTACATTTTCCTATTTAATAATAATACTATTCTCCTTCACAGTCCTCACTTTCTCCTTCCTCTAATTTTATATGTTTAATACTGTTAATATTACTGTCATATAACAATTTATTTTCATGTTTAATAAAGTTTAAATTTAGCTATACGTTTATCATCATTTTAAGTTATTAATGTCCAAATCTGTACAAAGTCTTTGAAGTCTCAAAACGATACACGAACTTACTCCAACATTTGATTTATCTTTCTAGTTTGTAAAAATTTTAAATGTTTTAAAAATATACATATTTTTATTAATTGCTTATAATATTTATGTATATTCAGAATTGTATTAAGTATATTTAATTGTTTTTATTTATTTTATTATTTCTACGTTGCACATGCTTAGCAATGCGTAGCAGTAACGGAGCGACACTTAGTATTTGTTAAGTAAGCGTATAAAATTTGAAAGTTAGTTAAGTAATATATAGTTTGATTAAATATATATGTATGTATATGTTACCGGGTATGCAGAAAAATCCGGAGATGTCCATATAGATAGAGCAGAACCACAATATCAGCCGGACGAGCCGCCGCCCGCCAGCCCGTTGTGAGTTATTGGCTGATGATAAGGGTTTAGATGCGAGTTAACCCGTCAGCCTGCCACCTATTACAAAACATCCTATACGGAACCATTATTCTACTGGACTTTCGACCCTAAGTTCACCGACCAATTTTTAATAAACGAAAGAAAGAAACCATTTATTTAGATATGTAGTAAAAGAAAAATCACTTAACTATCTGAGTGTTAATAAGTATCGCATCCCAAAACAGGATCTAGATCTAGACTCAGTATAATGCGATAATACCAGCAACGTGCCGTATCCCAGTGCTGGTGCCCGTAGTAGTGGGAATGTACTATCACACTATTCATTATATATATGTTAACGGAAATGTATGTAATTCATAAAATCAATTGATTTTATATGAATAAATATAAATTGATTTTGTGATACATTAAAAGGTAATAGATAGTTGATTTTAGAAGTTTCAATTAGTAAGATAATATTAACATATTATTATTATTTTACTGTATGACTGTTACATGATTGTCACAATAAGTGTTGTAATATAAAAATATTATTAATAACGTGTTTTATTACAGAAAGCATTTACTTTATACATTTCCTAATACGATATTGGAATTATATACAATTCCGAGGAATTTTAAACATTTCCTAGGATTTGTATACAATGACGGATTACATACATTCCGGTAACATATATATATAAGAACGCATCGCATACATTAAGAGCCTTAAAAAAGGGCTTTCTGTTTGTAGTCAGACATACGCGGTGTTGGTGCGTTTCCTGCTGCAGGCTTTGATGTACTGCCTCTGTTCTTCACGTATCATGAAAACAGCAAACTTGGTATCTTCCATGGTCAAAAACTTGATTAAACTTAAATGGTATAATGAGTAGAAAAATGTGGGATATCGTAACATGTATGAATAACAAACAGTTTAATTACAACGGTTATGTTATGTTTTTATTGTTACCCGTTTCCATAGTAACTTTATGTACAGAATGTTTATTATTTTATCCATGGATATAAATGTTTTGAGTGAAATGAAATGATGAAAACCTTCCTCGATCTAATATCTAAATTTGTGTCAAAAATCATCAGAATCTATCAAATGGTTCTTGCTTAATGAGGATACAAACAGAAAACTCTAATATTTATATCAATTTAAATATGAATAATAATAAGAAACTAATAGATTAAATAAATAACTATATATATGTACGGTTTACATAGTAGATTATTGTAAGGTACTAAACCAACAAAATCTTAATATAGTATATATATAAAATACATAAAACACTTGCACCTGTCTGTCTTTTGAAAGAGAAGTAAAGGTATAGTTTTATGTAATCGTTTCTCTTTCTAAATTGAGATAAGGAGTTAACTTTACTATTTACTTATGTTTCTATTTCTCTACCTTCATCTCTTTCCTATCGTAAAGTTTATATTTTATCCCTCACTCTTTTATCTTTTACTCTTTAACATTTTGTTTTCACCACTGACTAATTATACAACAACTTTATATTGATTTAAAGCTACTATACTTTCTTTTCGACTGGTTGTTTGTCTCTCTTGCTACAGACCGTCTAGGTAGGTACCGCTGCAGTTTCTATTCCTACTGTCAAATAGTAATGTATAAACATTACTGTGTTTACTGAAGAGTGATGTATGTTAGTGAAATTACTGGGGTAACGAGACTTAACATATATATTAATACGACGAGTTAAGCAACGTCATGTTATACGCAAGCGTATCACTTACTATCAGGTGAACGCCTTACTCTTTAGTCGCCTTGTAAATTATAAAAAAATAAATAAATGATTGAATTCATCTCGTGATATAAAATTATAGTAAGACCAAGGATAGTAAAGTTCTCTTCTGCAGGTAGAGTCATCTAGACATATAATTCTGGTTAAGATGGTATACCCAGCTCTATCAAGATATCAAGTCTCGTTACTCCAGTAAATTCACTAGCATTACCCTTCAAATTAAAACCCAGTAATGTTTATTACTGTTTGTCAGCTGTAATAAACTGCGGTAGCTACCTATACGGTCTACAGCAACGTAGAGTTATTACTAGTAAAAATTGTTATCAATGAAGATGGTAACTAGTCAGATCTTATCACTAAGAACCATTAGAATTGAAAACAAGCTGTATTCGAAATCGGTTAAGCCGTTTTAAAGTTACATTGTCTTAAACAGCTACACCACATCCGTAAAGCCTGCGCCTCTACGCGTAGGTTAAAGTTTTAAGTTTCACATTCAACTTTGTTACACATTATAACTAAGCACACAGATAAGTTTATACGTAAAGAATTATGACCCAAGTTGCTGTGGAACTTGGACATAAAAAAATGTATAAAAAAAAAAACTGATCGTAAATGGGAAACGTCGCGGTCCCAGGTTCGAAGATTCGCGGAGTTTTCAAAGTTGAAAAGTTTCCTCGTAACAATGATAAATTATAGGGTAATTTATGACGTTATTTTCTTAATGTTTTAACCTTTGAGAATTACCTTCCGTAGGGTATACCCAAAGGAAGAAGTTGGTAATTAAATGAAAATAATATTACTGGTGGTTAGTCTGTTATTACTGTCGAAGGAGCTACCGCAGCTCTTATTTCTACCGACAAATAGTAAACTCCAGTAATACACTTTTTGCACAATTTTAATGAAAACAAATTTGTATTTCTGTGTTCATTTGCCGCTATATTATTTTTGATAGTAAACACTTCTCTATTTGTATTATAACTTATTATTTCTGTTATAGTACTTAACAATTTATATATAATATAATATATAAGCAACGGTTTTAGTAAAATCGCATTTGAACTCCTTCAGTTATCTATGGATTTTACTTTATTTTATTTATTCAGAAAACCAACAGCGTAGACAATATAAAATAATTTCTATAAATATATTAAGAGGTAAAGCT
>DWLS01005574.1:0-12552 GCA_018246255.1 Pachliopta kotzebuea | reverse complement strand
ACCGAGAGGAAGCCCAAGATGATCATGACTGTGTTCGCGTGCCTCATGGCGCTCGACTACATACCCACCATGGACGCGCCAGTTGCTAAGTAAGTCAACGCACGCGCGCGGTTTGATTGAATTTTTAAGTCTTGAATTACCAACGTTGCGTGGAGTAATTAACCTATAAATACCGGTTTTTATTTACAGGGGATTCCTTTTAAATATTTATATATTTACAAATATACACCGAGGTCTCTCATCTGTTGTATCTGTAGTTTTTTTTTTATTTTGTGGTATTTAATACAGTATTGCTTCTACATAAGGTACATGACAACTTTTTACATTTTAATATAATCATTATTTAATAGCTTCTTGTTTATTATTTTTTTAAACATGTATAATAAATGAGTTAAGCAATTTAATGTTATATTGTCATGGTTATTTTTATAACGAATTAAAGTACAACGACTGGCGGTGTTTTTACTTATATGGAAGTTTGTTCACGTTATCATCTTAAAAATTCAATCAATCTCGATTAAAGTGCTGACACAGTGAACAAAATTGGGTGTGTTTTGGCTGAACAAAACAGCTTGGGATACCTGTGTTTGATTTTGTTTTAAATAAGAGGCCTAAGGATGTGTGAGAAATTTGTGTGTATACTATTTTTAGTGGCTTTACTATACCATGCTACGAAAGATATCAAGTAACAAGCTTTTTAAAAAAATTAAGACTAAAATGTTGTCTATGACTGTTTATAATTGTCATAATCTGTTGTAAAGTAGTTAAAGCCATTAAATATATATATATATATATATAACCCACCTACTGGTACAAGAAAATTTGTTTTAAAGTCAAAAAATACGATGTACCTATACTGAATGTACATTCTCAAGACCTTTCCTATAAATATATATAGCATAGTATAAGCAGGTGATGGGCACAGTGTAAACAGATCGCCAGGATTGCAATTGGGAATATCGATACATCGCTTGTAATGATGTATCGATGTTTACTTCACTCAATAATATGTGATGGTACATAGACAATATTATTGACCATTTGCATACCCCAGCACCAGCACATTTCTCTTTGCTTAAATCATATAAATTTCAATGCTTACTCGCAGCAAGTTATAGGCTAAAAATTATGTACATTATACTAGATAAAAAAAATCAGTTAGCGATATTTATTCGTTAAAATCGCAGCGAGGAATTTATTAAAAAAAAAAACTAGAATATATTAGCTTAGAAAAATAGTTTGTATTGGTTCAACAAGTACAGAGTAATATTGTGATAATATCATCTTACTGCGACGTTTCCTGAGAGATGATGCTGCTTCCTACATGCATATGCAGACCATGCGAACCTTGCAGGCTATGATCGTCCATATAACATGTATTAAATAAAAATGCCATAAATATGTTGTAGAATGATTTATAAAGCTGAAGCTGTTTACACTGCGGCCCGGTGGAGGAATTGTATGTTTTGTGAACGTCCCAAGTGTTTGTCGCTGCAGGCGGGGGAGTGTTTTTAACTTGTAACACATTACACGTATGTATAGTTAAGTGTAACTTCGCGCTGATAGATGACGCGTTTAGTACTTACCGACTTAGTATTATTGACGTGTCAATTATTATTTTATTTTTTTACATTTTGTACGTAAAGAGTATGTTGCTAAGTGATCAGAGCTTTTAACGATCACGCCTGAACCGATTTCATTTTTCGTGATTTTTAAAAATTGACTAAATTTCATTTTTAATCAGTTCATTATAAAACAAAAGACTTTATATACAACGAATGTAATCGCCAATTATGTATGACGAAATTATTTCATTGATAATTATAGATTTTTTGTATTAAGTTATTGGAATTATACATGAATACGTAATAAACAAACTTCATTATATATAAAACAACTGAACAGTATATTTCAACATTCCTCATAACGGCATTCCATATTGGCATTACAATAGACATTAAGACTTAATTTGCAATGGGCGGATCACCTTGATCGGAAGTCAGTGATGACTATGCATCAGTAGACGCGGCGCTGGATAGTGTTACCTGTCTAGTGAAGGTCGCAGAAATCCCTCAGTCATCAGCAGCGAGGACCATTCGGAACCCAGCAGTGGGCATCAATCCGCTGATGGCAACATTTAATGGAACCTTCCCTTTATCGCTTACACGAATGTATATTACTTATCGTTAAGTTAGTTTACTGTGAGATATTTTTTTATAGCTTTTATTCATTGACATTTCCTTGCGGAACAACAATTTATTTTATATACCATATTATTTTAATTGTAAATTTCCTTTTAGATTTTAAGTTTTAATAGAATTATTATTATTTTTGTAGATTGACATATAATTAATGAATCAGTTAATAATTATTGCGGAACCTCATTTTGGGAGGAACAACTGTATAAGTAATATTACATACATTATTATATTATATACACATTGTCATTTATAATTTTTATGCATATAAATAAATCGGAATTGATCATAAAGGTATTTTAATCATTCATGAACCTGTTAATATTTGTTTAACATTTGCTGTGAACCGTCTCTTTTGAATTGGGGCTGTGGGTGCTTATGTGATCTGTGGAGTTTGTGTTTACACTTCTTAATGCGGCCATTGCACATGTCTTGAACTGGGAACGACAAAAGGTACATCATTTTCATTATTACAATCTAATTAACATCAGCTATCGCTTTCAACTTAAACTGGCTCTAATACGGTGCTAACAGGTTTTTAATGTAATGGTGTCCTAATTAAATGTGTTGATATCTTAATCGTTACTATTTTATCTTTACTGTTATGTTCCTATTATAATTGCTAGAAGGATATATAAAAAATCTAATTACATCTTTTGTCATCCTATAGTAGTAGCATAGAAACTTGTATCAACACACAATGTGTTGTGTAAACATTCTTACTGGCTCAAGATTATGACTAAGTGTATCAAATGAACTTGTTGCTGGTTCCATCGCTTAGTTATATAAGAAATTAGCACAATAGCTTCTAGATTTTAGAAAATACAGGTGTGTTCTTATAAAAATTTCAGTCTGCTCCTTTTTTGATGAGAATATAATAAAGAATTCTTGGCACGAGATAAATGTTATAATGATGATGTTGAAATCTAACCTTCTTCCATATTTGTTTTAAAATAAATGGTCACAAGCTTTATCTAGAACAGTGATTCTCAACAATTGTGCCGCCAAATTTTAGATAATCCCTTAATAATAAATATACTGTTATTTTTGTAGTACCTATCTGTCTTTACATATCATTTTGTCGAACATTCAAAATTATTATCATAAACTATTTTACGCAGTTTGTTGTTTCAAGTTGTAAGTAAATAATATTTAAGCTTACTTTTGTGTGACGCCAAATTTTGAAATTGTTAAAATTGTGCCGCAACAAAAAAAAGGTTGAGAATCACTGATCTAGAAACTTCCACTGTAACTTTGTGGTTACCTACATCGTAAATTGGTGCGTATTTATAGGATTGAGAACATGGAACCAGCTAGTTTCCTGGATGATTCGATGGACACCCAATTGGAGAATGGAGAACAGTTAATAGAAGCGGGCGAGGTTTTGGACGACTCGGGTATCGGGTCGCCGGTTACTGAGAAGCCTGCTTTACCACCCAAACCTGACGGACTGGGGACCTTGCATAGAACCATTTCTGCACAATTAGCGACTGATTTAAACGAAGAGTAAATCAGTTATTTTTAACTATTGTACATATATAAGTACTAAATGGTATATGATCTAGGATATGTTACGATATTAATGTTAAGGAGAGCATACAATCGTATTCCTGCCGGGATATAAGTGACCCTAATTAGTCATAGAGCAGTGATTTAAATTAAAACAATTTATTTTTGATATATTTCTGTTTTAATATTTTATTTTAAATTATTTTACTGTGAATTTGTACTATGCATATTTAATAATATTGATGAATTATTTTGTTTATATTTTATTAGATGCAGATCATGTCTAGACGACATTAATGACTTCATAATGTAGAAAATGTGTATGAAATAATTCGTAATTTTTTTATTGAATGTTTATTTATGGATTTGTTTTGCAATTAAATTTTATTTTTTTATTTTATGATAAAAATTATTATACTTTGAGTCGTTTTATTATCATTTACTGGTGGTAGGTACCTCTAGTTCCTGTGACGAACGATAAGTGTGAATTGGTCTCGTAATTTGTGTGTAGCATACTGTGGATAGTGGGGAGAGTCTGTTACCCTCTACCTGGGATGTAATTTCTTAGGTAAGTCCCTCTTTTTTCACACAACACCGTAGATTTCATTTCCACCGCTGAATAGTTATGTGCGAACATTACTGTGTTCCAGTTTGAAAGGCTTTGTAGTTAATGAAATTAAAGAAAGTTATGTGATCACGTAAAGTAATGAATTCAGACTTAATCAAGCAGAAAACATCGCTCTTGCACTTCATATTCAGTTGTATGTAATGTAGTAACTATTATATGGGAGCTTTTCTTATTTTAGTAGGAAACGGAATTAAGGTTATGACGAAAATAAAATGCGAGAAAGGATAAAATTGTGATGATTTAATACAATTTATATCAGGCAACATAATCAAAAGACTTGAAAACAATGCTATGGGAGAACTTGCATTGAAATATAATTGAACTTCCACATATACATATAAATGAGATATACGGCGGAGCAAACTTAAATTATTATGTCCTTACAATTTTAATAATATTTGACCGGTAGTCAAAGCTTTCCAACGAGCACAACTTTAACAAAAAATTTAAAAGAATAAGAACAATTAAAAAGCACAGTATAATTGACACAGCCTAGGAACAAATTCACATGCTATTGTATATTTGCATATAATTAAAAGCGAATATTTTTCACATTCCTCAACTATTTTCAATACATTAAATTAATTATTTTATTACACCTCTTTATACTCGCAATTTTTATATAAACATTAAAATGGCGTATATATATGTACATAGTGTATTAAAAAAAAATTGTCTGAGCGCTATAACTCAAGGCGCGTTATCGTAATGCGGATGGTAAGATGTTAACATCATACATATTATAATATTGTTTAATCGGTAGAAAATTTGGAATGTCTTTTCGTTATCAACATACAATATATAAGAAAAACGACCAAAAATTTTATTCAATCATAAAATGGTCTAGTAAATTATATAAACTATTTGGTGTTACAAAAATAAATGAATGCGATTTTTTAAAAGGCAACTATAACGCTTAAAACTTACGAATATCAATGACCGAACTGCCAATTAACTATAATTTCGCTATAAAAAACGACAAATACATGCCCCTCCTTTTTAATAAATAAATCGTTTATACAATTATTTCTAAATTTCGATAACGCAACACATAGCTAAGTAAAGCCATTTTCAGTATTAAAAATATGTTTATTTAAAAGGAAGAAATCATCCCATTTAACCACATATCCGGTAATGGTACCACAACAAATATATACACAAAAATGTCCAATAATAATAAACATTGTATTTTGTAATTAAATACCATCACCCCATCAATAACACCACAGCAATTCGAGATACATTGTGAGTTGTCCTTTTCATTGAAACTTAAATAATACAGTGAATATACTACGAAGAAACTATGTGGTGGGTCGTGTGAAAGAGAGATAGACTTCGTATACCATAGACAACAGAAAAATTATAAAAGTACTACACAACAAAAACTGGAAATCCTCATAATCATCATTTTATATATTAACAAATTCAAATCATATAAATTATAAAATAATAAACAAATTGTGCTCATTAAATATATATTTTAAATGATGGTCTCATGCCACCACAGCACCTATTTATTACGCCGAACATTACTGTGTTCCAGTAAGGGGTAGCTAGTAATCATTTGAGTAACAAAACATATCCATAACATCAATGCGACAGGCACAATGTGGTGAGGAGTTTACGTTACTAACTAGGGTGATATATTCGTTTTACTCCAAGGTCACTATCTCTTTTTACACGACCCTTATAATTATTATAACATGAGAGAGTCATTGACATTAAAATGGGCCCCGGCCTCGTTTACATACATTGTGCAAATTAAGTTAATTTATATTATTATTGCTCCAGAATACACCATCGCTTAACTCCTCGATTTCTCTTTGACCTCTCGAACAAATCTCTAAAATAATGTCTAGTTTTAAATTTGTACCTTTCGCAATGTTAGAATTTGTACGACTGTTACCACATGGTTTAATTCCACAGTTTTCCACTAGAGGTCTATTATATAAAATTAACGTACTATCATCATCATCTCAGCCTATAATTAACGTACTATACTGTCCCCATAACTGGGTCTATCTAAAGAAGAGAGTCAAGATCATATCCACCACGTTAGCAAAGTACGAGTTGGATCATAGGTATATTATAAAAGAGTATTTTAATTTGAAAACTAAAATCAATCACAAAAAATTGTAACGAAAAACTTAATTAAAAAGGGTTCATATTATTAATGTTTTTTGTACCTACGTGTTACTTACCTTTCATCATCAGTAATGGCAAGACAAACGTAACTCGGCACAGCCTTTGGTAATACACTATACTGCTTTGTTTTAAAAAATAAAAGATTTCGTACATAAGCCTTTTGTGATAACTGTATATTTGTGTACAACGTGAAATTATTAATAATAGCTACAATAAACTGTATATTTACTGTGATGATTAAAACTTGATAAAATAAGTTTTTGAACCACTGTTGTATAAGATCAATATTACATAGCTATAGATTATTTATATAAACTTATAATAAAAAGAAATCTGCTGATAAAAGGTGAAATAGACGCTTTCGGCGGTGTTTATATAAAACTAAGAATTTTTAAAATTTTTGTTTAAAATTATAATAATTCACAAATTATTTAAGGAATTATACCAATAATCACATATAAAAAATTACTTCTTAATTAATAATTAAAACTATCAGTTTCATGCTAATTTCTAGACTACTTCGTGTCTATTGCCAGGAAATACAGATAATCTTGGAAAACCAGAATGACGACAGGGGCTTTTGAGCAGTTCCGCAACAAGACTCTCCATGTACACCAAAATAAAACGAGTAGGCGTATCGATGTAAGCAGAGAAAGAAGAAGTCATAAATGAGGGTCACGAGGACCACGACATGGAATAGTTATAATATATTACGAAGACTGCACCAAAGTTTAGTTTCTCACGAACTACAAACTATGAGTTTGTATAACTCTATACCACTTTTGGATGGTGAAACCCCACACAATTATCCAGTTCTTCACTGTACAAAACATTCATCTATTTATTCACCATAATGAGAGCAATCCATAGACAAAATTGCAATATCACGAACATTTTCACTAAAAAAGCGCGCAAGGGTTATCATCCACACAACGACTTGCACTCATACCTGAAGTGGGAAAATTAAAAAAATAAATTAACAAAAAAAAGTAAAAAATACTCAATGTGTTTAGTAGATGTTTGATGTTAATGTGCAATAAACAAATATTAGTTTTTCCCCCTTCCCAATATCATGTATTAAAATAAATAAACAGCATCTATTAATATTCCCAATAGCGGGATTCAGAGCAAGACAAGGAGAGAATCAAGGATATTTGTCCGTATAGCCAAAACCGGGTTGGTAACCACATGGCCAAGGATGAGGTCGCCTGAGAAAACCAGAACCAGCAGTTTTCCAAAACATAGTTCGGTTTCAGTTTTCTAACCATACTTCCCTTCACCGGACGCCCAAGCTCAGAGGGGATCAAACCCACACTTTTCCAAACGTTGTTAGTATACACCCCATAAACAAGACCATAACCAAAGAGACCTTTTCATTTATAAAAAATAAATTGTATTAAAGAATAGATGATATAAGCAATATATAGTGTTAAACATTTAACTGTATCTATGGCGCAATGACTGAGCTTAGTAACATGGAGCTCCCTGGTTCGACTCCCAGGTGGAATTTGGTAAGTAGAATAGTTTTATAAACCCCACTGAGGCTCGCTACCACTCCCATATTGTAATTCTACAGCCATAACAAATTACTGCGAAATCCGGAATATTCTTTGCGAACACGCTTCACCATCCACGGCCTTGTCACTTAATACCACGTAAAATTGAGGTCATGAGGACATTAAAAATCAAAAAATCTGTTATTCTATGAATATTAATGCTAAGGATACATACAATACGGCGTGCCTTTATAAAGTTAGTTGAAGGGAATAGTACAATAATGGTATATCTATATGATATTAAAGGCATCATAGTAAATCTATGGTTTGATTTTTTTTTACAAAATGTTTACAAAATCTAATCGAAATAGACAATAGTTAAGTATAAAAATTTACATCAAACTAATATTTATAAGGAATTTCAAATCTAAACATGTCCGACTAAATTGCAAATATATTGAGATACCGTTTAATATCAATATAGATTTGGTTAGTTAAATATTATAGCTACGTTAGTTAACTAACAGTTTAAAATCACTCGCTAACGTGGACTTTAACATTTTATCGTTAAATATAACATGGAGGGGTTTAACTGTTACACATAGATGTATATGATCATAGTTAAAGTACAAGTTTGAAAATTCACCAAAACAATTTTAGTGCTATGAAAATTATTTATTTGTTACAAAAAAACACTTTAAGACAATATGAAAAGAAAAAAATACTCAGATTTTATTTTATAAAATAAAAAATCGTTCTCTCATAGTTTCCTTTGGGCCCATATATATACCAAAAATGCGTTCTTTGAACATTATGGTTTCCTCCCGATATTTTCGTGAGGATCGAACCCGGGCCCTCAAATGGCTTACATACTGATCTACCACGACATCTATTCCCGTTAATATAAAATAACTATAAATACATTTTAATTACTCTATAAATATAAATACTTGTTAATAGTGACGATTGTTTATACAAAAGCAAAGTTAGAAGAAGCGGTTACGCGCGATCAACCCGCCGTGAATGAAGTGAGGGAGGGTCCGGCCCGCCCTCTCATTACCTGTCGTGATGTTTATCCAGTAGGTACTCCTTGAGCCTCACCACCAGGTGGTCGGACAGCTGCGTCACCTCCGGCCACTGCTTCAACACCATAACGCCGACCATCACCACTAAACTAGTCGTTAATACTCGCACTCTGTAAAAGAATAGAGTTAATTGTTTTTATCAATGATTTTAGTAATAAACTTCTTTTACTACAAATTGACGAGGCGCAGGATCGATCCTCGTTGAGTTTGTGATTCTAGTGACGCAAAAAATCCAGAAGAATTTGAGGGAGGTGAAAAAACAGTAACACCTCATTTCTTTGAAACACGAAAGTTCAATCTATATTTTTAACATCATTTAAACCGCAACATCAAAAGTTTGTGTGCGTGAAGTCTCTAACCGTGTACGTAGGAACGGCATAGTGACGCCGGCGACGGTTGCGACCAGCAACAGCGCGAGCTGCAACAGCGTGAGCGCCACGTTGAGCAGTTTGACGAGGAGCAGGCGCGGTGGAAGTGCGGCGGCGCCACCTGCGTCTCCCGCACCGCCGCCGCCACCAGCGCCTCCACCTCCTCCCGCTGCCCACTGCTCCAACTTGCCAATCTATAAAGTGACATAATATTTATTTATTAGATCCATAATTAATCTCTGTGTCACTATCATGTTATCATAAGTATACGAAGAGTTTATGAAATGAAATTAAGAACATATTTCATAAAATGTAAACACAGCATTAAAATATACTTATTTTTGACACATTATAAAAGTCAGGCCAGGATTAACTTTTACTCGAGGTTAAAAAGACTAAAATTTTTCGTGCGACTTTTTCATCTGTGCCTTAATTTGCCGTTAACTTAAACTTTGCTGTATCACAACTTGTTATTATTACAATACATATAAAACTTACTTTCGTCTGACAAAGATCGAGAGCCTCATGTATGTCCCGTATTCTCTCTTCGCTCTGATATTGTACTTTCTCTTCTACGTCAGTGAGAGCTTGTTTAAGATTTTCCACCTGAAAGAAGATAATTGATGGATAGAAGTTTGCTTTTAAATTAGTTGTAATTAGTGAGTTAGTGGCGCAGTAGTTATGCTTTTGCCTAATAACACGTGGGTCCATAGCATTTTACGGGCCACAAACTGTGTAGTTTGGTTGTTAAAAGTACCGTTACTTGTGTTCCATCTGTCAACATATGAGAACCACAGTATTTTGGGCGAGCATATAAAATTGAGGTCAAATGCTCACTGCCGATTAAAGATACACTAAGCGTGTTAGAATTTTTGAGGTATACATTATACATCCTTCAATCGGTGAGCGAAAAAGTGCAAAATTTAAGGATAATTTTTTTTCTCATCACATACCTCGTTTTGGTGTAGTTCAGTGAGATCATTTATTTGTTCCTCGAGGCGTTCAGTCTTAAAACGCTCCTCTTGCAGCGCCGCCGATAAAAATGACACTTCTTGAGAAAGATTCTGTAATTAAATATGCGATGATTAAATATTGGGTTGTAAGTTAAAAATATACTTCGTCTCAAATTGAATCTTATAATGCAACTCTAACCAGCAGCATGATAACTTAAATTCTAGATTTATTCAGCAAAAAATATGAAAGCTTACTTTCAACGCGTCGATTTTCTCCGCGAGACGTTCATAATCCTCCCTGCGTTCGCGCAGCTCGTTTAGTATCGGTTTAATAGAGAATGCTGCTTCCGACATGTTATTAGAGCCTGCCTGCGTTTGGTATCTATGTAGAATAATGAAATAAATAGTTTTCGAATTATAAACAATAACATTTAAAATTGGGCATTCATTGTTATTATCAGGAAGTCCCGTTTACTATGACATCAAATACGCCTGCATACCTAGTGACTTGGACGATGGTAAACTTATTTTTATGTCGTTTAATATAATGAGGAATCATTATGTTGTTCAGCTTTAGTAGAGCGTAAGTATTGAAATTATTAGGGTAAGGAGTTAAGCGGTGACTACTGTGTTGCAAGGCATTAAACATGTTACATATATCTATGCCTGTAAGTAGTATGTATGAAAAGTTATTTTTAAGTTTAATGTATACTTACGGTGCTCCTTCGCTGGTAACTGAAGAACTAGGCGAAGCGTTAGGTGAGAACTTAGGAGCTGGTGAAGTTGCGGCTCTGGGTAGCGTGGAGCCGCGCGGCGCCGCCGCTTCGCCAGCTTCCGAAGCGCGGGAGCCTTCCGACGACGCGTTCGCTGCCACGTTGTAGCAACACTCAATACGGGCATTGTGTTATACAGCTCTTGTTATTATATTAAAACATTTTAACACTTTGCCGTTCCATCAACAAATCAAGAAATTTTTTGTGTCATTGCCAGCTGAGATATTATATGAGATCTCGATTATATTTATTGCTTTTCAGCAACCGTGCCCAATGAAGACGTTCCAGTATGATAATTATCATGTAGTTAGTACTATCAGCTTTTATTTATTGCTTACAGTACAATCGTTTTTTCTTTTATATTAATATCAAAATGCACTCCGGCGTGTATGTTTTGACATATGTTTACAGAACGGCAGAATGTTGCTATAGTGTTAGGCAATTGCTCTTGTTACAAATGTTTAGTATAATGTAGTATAATTATACGTTAAATATAAAAGTTACGATGATTAATTTTATATAGCTGATAATAATATAACAAGTAAAAATACGGTAGTTGAATCAAGATAACAATACACACAACTATAGGATTACCAAAACTTGTAGCTGTTATATGTATATTTATTTATCAATTAAATATTAAAAGATTTTAGAATTATGTTGGATATATCAAGAAAATTTTCGAAATAGTTCAATGTTTGAATAAAGAAATCCAAAATGTTATAATATACTATTTACGTTACAAAATGAACTATCTCTTTACTTTTATTTATTAATAACATATATTTTATTATGCGTTTTTAGTGTTTATATAATATTAGATGCAAAATACAGGTTTGGGAGACACATAGTCGTAGGCCAAGACTCACTTGGGTCACTGCACTAAATTAGATTCCATAAATGGGGGTAATGCCCTACTCGTCACGCTTGCTATGCTGGTAGGCAAGCATAAAATGTTGATAAGTCATAAAGCTGCTGTTCTTTCCCTGCAATTATATCCTATTTAGTCGCTTATTACGACACATCAAGGTTAAATTGGCAGTAGAGTATGCCAACCATTTACCTACATGAGGCAAACGTATTTATATTTACACTAAAAAAAGGCTATATAATTATGATATTAACAACAATAACGGTAAAAACTGTAGTAAAAAGTTTATAGATATTTAGTTAATTATATATAGGTGTTAATTATAGAGCTTTTGTTTACGTGGTAACCTATTAATGATAGAAAACATGCATTTCAATTGTGCGGGAAATTATTTTTTTTTTGTAATAAAATAGTTATAGTATAATAAATACTGTTTTTGCGACTATAATTATAAATATGAGAAGTGCAATTATAGTTACATTACTACTTGAAAATAAATGAATTTTATAAGGGCACAGTAAAGAGA
>DWLS01005573.1:0-12552 GCA_018246255.1 Pachliopta kotzebuea | reverse complement strand
TAAGTTGAAAGCTGCATAACGGGATAGGGAGAAGAGTAATGGAGTGGTTAGCGATGTGCGAGGATAGAGCAATACTTAAATGACGTTTGATAGAGATAGTGGCAGAAAATACATCTTGTTTTGTCCTTAGTAGAACAGATGTACAAGTAATAGAAGTAGTAGTAACTTCACTTTGAAGAAGGCGCCTCGTGATGATGATGATGAGAAGTAATATGACTTATATAATTGAAATGGGAACATACAGTTTTTTCTGTCCTAATTTCAGATTATTTTTAGATTTTTGTTTGTATTGAAAATGAAAATTTGGATGATATATAGCGTGTTTGTTATCAATATGATCTTATCGTTTTATATATCATTAGCCTTTAGACGTCCACTGCTGGACATAAGACTTTCCAAATATTAAGATGATTTAGTCCATCCCCCACCACACTATCAGAAGATATTTTTATATATAACATAATTACAACTATCGTTATCAGCTGTATATTCTGCTGTATATATATTCTCTGATGATAGCGCTGACTCATTTTATGCGATTTATACAGTTTATCTGATGCTTGATGCCTCGGCCTAAGCTGTATAATCATCATCAGCTGATAGACGTCCTGCTAAATATCTGTCTCCTCTAATATTGATGGGATTTTAGCAATCCTCCACTGAGCGGGCCCAAAGCAAGTTGGTGGGGAGCCGAAGCCTCATTTGTTTATTACCTCGTTACATCACAATCAGGAGAGTTTGTTTAGTTTTTAATATACGTGACAACGAGATGAGCAACACGATCACCTGATGGTAAGTGATACGCGTGCCCATAACAATGTGGAACGTTAAAGATGTAATTACATATATTATTATATACTTCATCAGCAGTGTTCATTTACCATCAGGTGAACGCCTTCATCGTCCTTCGTCGTCGAAGGAAAAAATATCCTTTTTTTATAAGAGTAGTAGACAAAACAGTTGTAAACCTAGTGTCGCAGTAACAGATAGTAATCAGCAGTGTCATCTAAGATCACGTGATCACACAATTCTCCTTAAAGGTAAAACAGGTCATCAGTTAAGAGTTCATTTAAAGCTTTCCATTCATTCGACCGCAAATGAGAGCTTTAAGCACGAGTGTGATTATTCAGAGAGTCTCATAATTAAGCAGTGAATGGACGATTAATTTTAAGACGCAGCCTCCTCTGAACAGGTTGAAAGCGAACGGTTCATATTTATTTTGAGCCGCTACAGCGAAACGATAATTAATTTTAATTTAATATCTGCTTAGTATACATCGTGCTTATAGTCATCATTATCAGCTGAAAGACGTCCACTGCTGGATATGCGCTTCGCCTCAAAGTAGAAGTATTTGGGCCGTTTCCAACCACGCTGGCCCAAAGCGGTTTGGTGGTAGAGAGGTTGGGAGATGAGGTTAGCTTGGCTCTCGTGAGCTGTTGTGTACGACCTCTTACACTCCAATATTTATTCTACCCAGGAGGATGGTTTTTTAAGTTATGTTCCTTGCTAGCGTAAATAAATCACCTAAGAGAATTTGGTAAATTTGTCTATTACGTTTTTGCTTTTTTCATTTCCATCTCTCTCCTTTTCCGTAATGTGATAAGTCAATCAATTTGTAAGCCTTACAAATGAGGGGAGCATATTTCTACCCCCGCGAAGGGATGATTAAGTACCACCGCATTTATTTACAGAACACTGCGCTACTTTCATTTCATCAAAAAATATTGCAGGCCATGATCCATGTCTAAGACCGTAATCTAGGAGATTTTTTAAATTTCATATAATTCATTATTCTTTTTTTTATTTCACTAGGCCAACATAACATTTATTTAGATTTAAGTGATTTCTATCAGCCGTCCACTGATGGATCTAAGAATACACCAATTATGAGGGATTTAAGCAGTCTACAAACAACGTGACGCTAATTAAGATGGTATACACAGCACCACATTGCGCTCATCGTCTAATATATAAGATGTTAAATCTCATTATTCCAGTAATCTCACTAGCATACAGCACTCTTTAAACAGAAACACAATACTGTTTTCCGGGAATAGGATCTGCAGTGAACCCCTCGTCTCTTCCCATTTCTATCTCTATCCATCTCTTCGACCCGTGCCTCATCCTTTTTCCTCGGCTTTCTTCTCTCTCTCTTATATATATTTTTTTTATTTATTTATTAATACTTTCGTTTTTTTTTTACAAACAAATGCTATAACGCCGCTAAACCTTATGGGTTTGTCTCGGCATTGCACAACTTACTGTTACAATCATCTTTATTTATACATATACACTTATTTTTTTACATACATGTACAAATACTTATTTCCATTTTTGGAAGTAATCTATTAACTTTCTCTAAGGAATTTTTTTTTCTTGTAGAGCCTCCTTGCAATCAGTCGGTAACTTATTATAAATTTCAGGTAACATGTTGCAGGTTAGTCTTTCCCCATACACATTGTTAGATCTTGCGCTCATTAATCTGTTTTCATTTGCACTTCTGGTATGTTGAGTACGTATTAGGTATTCATATAGTAAAGCTTGCGGAGTCCAGATACGCGAGCTCTGGGACCGATGAAGCTTTCGCAGCCATAATAGTGACCAAGGACATCTACATTACCTGATAAAAAAACATCTGCGGTGACACCTACCTAGACTGTCTCCAGGAACGGATACCTACCACCAGCGAGTATTCTTCTTAATACATGCGTTGACTTGCTATAATCTCTAACTCTTCTATTTTCAGGTCACCCATAGATATAAGTACAAATAAAAAATGACAGACGATGGTCTTCACTCAGAGCGAGAGATATGAAAGCGAGAAGGAAATTAGCGGAATGAAAGATAGCAAAACAGAATGGAAACGAGAACTGGAATGAAAGAACTAAGCCCTGACCCAAAACACGCAGAGAAATAAAATAAAAAAAAAACTTCTATTAATAACATAACCATTAATCGAACCAGGGACAACAAGGCAATTGAACGTATTTTAATCTATTCATTGAAACAAATAAAATACTTAATAAACGCTGTCTGTGTAACGCTGTTTCTCTTACTATCAATTTTGCGATATATCTATATAGGATCTATATATAGGTATATAGATATTGGTCAACCTCCAGTTGTTCGGCTAGAACCGGAAGTACGTACAAGAAAATATTTTTTTAATGAGGAATACTTCAATATAGATATCAAATATATGCACCATTAAGGTACTTAGTGACTTTTGGTCCTACTTCCGTTTGACCAGTTATACAGGAAGTATATATAAATAGTAATTTTAAATTTTATACGAGGAACATATTTGTATAAGAATAATGTCAAAAATATATATACTTATAATACTTAGTGACTTCCGGCACCACTTCTAATTGCTCGACAGGAATAGGATATGGGAGAAAACCATCTCCGTACCCACCTCAATATTAATGCCAAATTTCATTTTGGTCGGCCTTACTGTTTGGTCAGGGCGCGACGCGCAAATCGGAACACACGTACAGTTGACTAAATCATAGTAAATGCAAAATTGACAATAAATGTTTGTGACTGGATAAATAAGGGGGTACTCGATTGTGTTGCAATTGAAATTAACGAGCGAGTTGGGCCATTGCATGTCTTTATTTTACGCTACGGTATTCCAAACGGGAAGCTTTATTTGCAATTTTCATTCGTTTTTTCACGCTGTCAGACGGGGCAAATGTGCATTTTGCGGCAAATGACTTTAATTTCAAAAGTCCACAGCCTTAAGTGAAACATCCGTGCAAATGCTGTCAGCATCATCAGCCGGTAAACTTCCGCTGCATAGGCCAATCTAACTGTTGGGGTATTCGGGCCATGTCCCATCACGTTGGCCCAACGTGGGTGAGTGGGGAGCCAGAGCCTCGCTTGTTGATTAGTTGTTAGTTTGGCTTTAGTTTTGTAAATTTTGTGGGATCTATTATACCCCTCCATTAAGTAAATACAAATACTTTATACACCGCTCATGCCAATGTCTCGGGAAAAGAGTGTCACGTGATAAAAACAGCGAAGTGAAATAGAATGGCTATAAGGCACCGTGGTTTCATACTATCTTAACCAGCTCCACATCAATCAATAGCCTACAGTCCACTGCTGGACATAGGCCTCTCTCAAAGAACGCCACTTCCCGGTGGTAGTAACTGGATGAGTATAACCGATCTTCGGCTATACTCATTCAGTTACTACCAGCCACCTAACGCAGATCCTCCCTCGATCTTCTCAGGGGGTGTGCGTTTTACGTTTGTCCAAACGCGGTCTCTTGCCTAAGATACGTATACTCCAGCAGTAGTCACTACTGCGACAGGTATGACCAGCTCATTGCCAGTTAAGTTCGTATATTCGGAAGGTAAATGTGACCTTTGTCTTCTGGCGAATTTCTTCTTCAGAATCTTATCCACCAAAGAAACGCAGAGCGTAGCTCTTTCCATCACTCCCGCAACTTTGAGGTTATGGAGCAACCGCACCGTAGTGTCCACGTTTCAGCACAGTAATAAACTGGTGGTAGGTCTCTTTCGCCAGAGATTACATTACTGTTTCAGTCTGGAGGATGCTGTATACTAGTGAAATTACAAGGTAATGAGAATTCACAACTTACGTCTCAAGGCGAGTGTAATTTAGTGCTGGTTCTTCACCAGCGCCTCGTTATGAGCAACTTTATCTTACGATCAGTTCAACGCGTTGCTCGTCGGCTCGTTGAATAAAAAAAAATAAGCATAGGTAATACTTACTATGAAGACTTTCATCTCCAAGCGCTGGGGTAAGGGCGATGAAAGCAGTTATAAGCATTTATAAACAAGCGTATCACTTACCATCAGACGAAAGCCTAACGTTTTTCATAGCTTTTCAAATAAAAAAGAAACTACAATCTTTGAAATTCCTAAAAAGACCAAACAAGAAAATTAGACTTTTGTAAATGGTTTATCTAAATCTTAAACACTGCTTCAGTAGAAATAACTTGGATCGCTTTAACAAAATGGTTATAGAAAATGAGTTCACAGATACGCAAACAAGAGACCGTTCCTTTGTAAATGATTGGGTAAAGGCTATTAAATACGATTTATTCAGGCGACGTTGCCTTGGCGAGCGAATTATTAAAAAAAAATGCTCGCTCGAGCAAAAAAGAGTATCAAAGATAAATTATAGTCAACGGGAATTTCTCTTCTTTAATCTACAATGAGTTAACTTGACCTTAATTTCATGTTGTATTGACACATGGCCTCGAGGAATTGTGGTAAGTTCTGAAATTTCTCTGCAGTAGACAATAATGCTCACCTGTTCGTGGTGCTGATAAGCAATAATCAAGGCTCTCAAGGCTCTGGCTTCCCACCAATTTCCATTGGGCCTGCGTTGGTAGGAAACGGTCTACGTACTCCCACCATATGGGTGAGGTCTATGTCCAGCAGTCAACGTTTGTCGGCTGATGAAGATGAAAATGAAGAAGACATCAATGTATATGGTCATGAAATTTTTTACAAAAAAATCTAAAAGCATACCTTTGGCATGCACCAGCTCTACATCCAGCATTATTGCTTAATGTCTTTAGAAAGTAATCTTCGATAATTATTTATGAATAATTAACAGATCCTTATTGTTCCCACAGCTGGGACTTCAGGCTTTCTTTCACAATAAGAGAGTGAAGAAATCTATAAGGCTAATTCAGTACGGGCTGATAGATGTCAAATATTTACGGAAGTTGTGCTCCTGAAATATCTGTGAACACAGAAAGCTCCAGGTCAGAGGAGATCGAACCCGCGTCCAATCAAAACACATGGCCCAACCGTATGGGCCGTTGGGCAGACTGAGTTAACACAGCCACAGGTTAATATTTATGAGATGCAGACCTGGACCGCTTCCGGCGTACTTACGTTAGGTTAATTAACGGAGTATACAGCGGCTCGTTTATAATTAACTGCGGTGGTCATTAAAGTGTCCGGTAGCAAATGTAGTAGAAATACGAATGGTTTATTTAACGTTCCCACAGCTGGGATAGGCCTTTTTTTATTAATTAAAGGTCAATGATTCTACGTGGTGTTGAGTAGTCGTTAATGTTAAGAATCATGAGGGAATAGGCGGCTTTTTAGCTCTTAGTGGGATCGTGGCCAAGTATTGAAATTTGCTAGTCGAAAACAAAAACGGAAATCAAATTGACGTTAACTAATATTGTATAAGAATTGTATATGTGTCGATATAGAATTTTCCGTCTTTAACGAATATATACGGAACAGTTTGATACTACTGAACCCAAGTATCCCCTCGAAAACTATAAGGTGAGACGTTAAAACTTTTCTAACTAAAACATTTGCTCCTAATCCGGAGAAAGGTCGATTTGGGCGAGCGAGGGAAAAACTTAAACAAACTTCGCATCCAAGGGATCCTTTTTTTTGAGTACAAATTTACAAGTAACTGGTGGTAAGTACTACATCAGCTCCTACTTCTACCGCCTAATAGTAAAATTCAAAAAATACTGTGTTGCGATTTGAAATGTGTTTGTTGTATGCTAGTAAAATTAAAGAGGTAACGAGACTGACTATGTTTTAAGGTGAGCGCAATGTATTACCATCTTAACAACATCGCGTCGTTATGGTCAAGAGTATCACTTACCATCAGGTGACCACCTTGTTAGTCTCGAGGCATCGTTAATAATAAGGAAATGTAACAATTTAATGTCTAGCAAATTCCTGCCATGATAGTTACCGATGTTTCCACTTCAGCACTGTTCAGGTCGTGGATGTAGTAACAGCTGGGTGTGACACGCAATTGTTACTGGTTTTACAATGATTTATTTTATATGTTATAAATGCTAATAAATTCAATGTTCGCATAGCTCGTGGGCTAATGACGTCCGATGACGTCACGCGACACAATCACCGGCTAATTGTCAATTTTGCATTGACTATGATTTAGAGTATATACGTGTGCCAGAATTTCTATGTAGCCGCGCCCTGACCAAACAGTAAGGCTGACCAAAATGAAACTTGGCATTAATATTGAACTGGGTACGGAGATAGTTTTCACCCATATCCGGTTCCGGTCGGCCAACCGGAAGTAGTGTCGAAAGTATAAATATTTTTGTCATTATTCTTATACAAATATGCTCCTCGCATAAAACATTACTATTTATATGTACTTCCGGTATAACCGGCCAAGCGGAAGTGTAACTAAAAGTCGCCAAGTACCCTGACGGTGCATATTTTTGATATGTTTATTGATGTAAATGTGTTCCTCGAGTTAGTATGAGCCATCGGGTGAAAGGGTTTTTAAAAACTACATGCTTTAGACTACAGCCCCAAGCTATGGATGTTAAGTTAATGAAACTGAGAGAGAACTGATTTTATTTAGTAATACAAGCTTCTTATATGCTAAGGTTTTACAATGGATCTTTACGGATCGTTTATAAACTATATGTGATTAATGGATCTGTTATATAAGTATAACGAGTTTCTATTTCATTTTATCAGTAATTATTTTCTTTGTTCATTGTCGGTCTTTCTCTTATGACAATACAACTGTCGTTAAAACATCATTTTTTTATGTACTTCTGGTTGTGGTCGACCAACCGGACGTTGTATATATCTGTATACCATATATAGAACCTATATAGATAGATCGCGAAATTGACGAGGCGACGTGAAGAGTACGGCATTCACTTGATGATAAGTGATACACCTGTGCTCATATCAATGTGACGCTGCTTTTTCTTTCATGAATTATCGCCACGCGATTTGATACATGGGTTAAAGAACGGGATATTAGTTGGTGTTATACTAACTGCACATAAATTGAACAATTCATTGATACAGGCCGGATTTGGACCCGGTACTGACGGAGTGGAAGGCAGACGTTCAAACCACTAGGCTATCACGATTTCACGTGATGCTGGTTAAGAAGGTACACACAGCACGACATTGCTCGTCGCATTTAAACGAAAGGTGTTGAGTTTCATTACCCAAGTAATTTCATTAGCATACAGCACCCTTCAAATCGGAACACAGTAATGTTTGCACATTACTGTTTAGCGGTAGGAATGAGAGCTGAGGTACCTTTTCGCAAAATTTTCTCACAACCTCAACATTCAATACACAGCTTGCTTTAAAAATATAAAACGTCTACGATTACCAAATTCTCAATATCCGTCGGTTCAACCGTTTCGTTAAATATTTTCATATACCCTTAATCTACTTGACCCGACAGAGCTACAAAGTTTGGTTAAGCGCAATTCGGAAAATATCAAATAAGGCGCAAATTGGGGCGGGCCCGTGTTAACTTCCTCGGGGGTGCGATTCGCGGAAATATTTCCAAACCGATATCCGTTTAATGGGTGCCTTGCAAAACTGGAAACATTTCTATTCGGAAATATACTTTTTTCTTACTATACTATAAACATATTATATAAAAGAAAGAAAATAAAAGAAAATGATTTATTCGGTACGCAACATTGAAATGAACATGTAGCATATCAGTACTTAGTTCAATAACATGGTGACCTTCACGAGTCTCCGTTCTGCGGGTAACTTCTCACTTCTGCAATAGAAAATATATTGGAAAACGTTAATAAATAAATATAAAAGACAGAATTGGTAAAAATAAATAAAATGTAAAATACGACGAAATTTGGATTGAGAGACGATGCTTGAAAGATGACCGAAGATAAGGATATATAGAAATTGTGAAAGGAGGAAATACAGAATGAAAGGAGACAAGTTAGAAAAAAAAAGAGGGAAAGAAAAGAAAGTATAATAAATAAATAGATAGACAAGACCCTTACCCACAACATGAAGCGGACGCTTCAAAATAAAATAAATTAAAAAAAAAAACTACTCACTTCTAATTATTTCTAAGAAAGTAAAAACAGACTTAATTAGATCCGACAAAACCAAGGACTAGTGTAAAAGACAAAAAGAAAATAGAATAAGAAGACCTAAATCCAGCAGAGGACATCCATCGATTAAAATGATGATGATGATGTAATTAGATATAAGAAAAAATGTAAAACAAAAAAAAATATTTTGCTCATTTAGAGCGATGAATAAACGAAGAATAGAGAATAGTAAATCTAAAGTGTGGAAGAAAGATGAATGAGGGAGTGAGTAAAAGGAAATAGAATGATAGAAAGTTTAAGTGGTATCTAGTCTTCCACCGTGCTTATAACGCGGTATGTAGTGAAGATTCTTTCATCATCAACGCAATTGAATTATAATCAGTTATAGCCAAGTATTTCTTCTCTTATCTGGAATAAGTTATGATTTAATAACATCCACATTATATCTTGATAGTAAGTGACCATAGACAGTAGAAAGGAGATTAAGTTTGTTAATAGTTTATCAGAATAAAATTATTTTTATTGATGGTGATGATCGATGAAGACTATGATGAAAGGTCATGAGATTATTAAGAAAATATGACTTTGTCTTAGACAGATATAATATAACTATCGACTTTATTGAAATTTAATCAATTTATAACTAAATTAATATATTTCTATGTATATGTAAGAAGTTATAAGAAGGAACAGCTCCAGCAATAGAAGCTTTTTCGATGACCTTCAGCACCAGTAGAGAATTCGTGTACTAGTCAAGTAGTAATGTATTGTGTGCTAGTAAAATTACTGGAGTAACATCACTTAAAAACATCTCTTAAGGTGACGAAATGCGGTGCTGTATATAGTAAGACGTTATCATCTTAAGCAGCATTGTATCAAAATGTGTTGCTTCTCCCGTCGACTCCTAAAAAAAAGGAGTTTCTATACAAGTTATAATTATTAATAAGTTACTAATTAAGTCGATCTCATACATAAGTAAATATTCCCGTTGTACTCTTACACAAAACAGCAATAATAAACTTGTGAAATAAGTTACTCTTCAATACAGAAGTTTCCCCTTCCGTTATTAATTTCTTCGGTATGTTTTCTAGAAACTTCGTCATTTATGAAAGGCTCTTAAGCTTTGGCAACTTGTTAAAGGGAACAGAATAAATGAAGCTGTCCGAATAAGTGTATTCAGGTAATGCCGCTTTGCTCGCCAGATGTAATCTTCTGGAGACGATGTGGAGGAAATTGCAGTATACACCTCGACTGCCATGTGAGTTGTCAAGTACAGAATGTTGCTTGCATAATATTGATAAATATTCTTATAAGAAACAGGGTGAGCAGACGATCTGATGAAGGTCTTGGCAAGCCTTTAAGCTGATGTACTTCATAGAAAATAATCTAATCCAACTGGTAGGTCACTATTACCGGAGACTTTCCAGATACCATCGCAGCTCCTATTTCTACCGTCAAATACTAATTTTTATTCTGTGTTCCGGTTTGAAAAGTGCTTTATGCTAATGTTATTACTGCGGTAACGACTTAACACGTTACGTCTTTAGGCGGCGTGCGGAGTATGATGGGGTGTCTACTCATCTACCAGCCATCCATATAATCATGTACCATCTTAACCATCATCACCTTGTTATGATCAAGCGTATCACTTACCAGGTGAACGCCTTGATCGTCTGTTAGCGTCGTCGTATAAAAAAAGGAAGGTTAATTAACCTGATTATCTGCTATACGCGTCAAATTGCTACATTTACTCAAACGTGGCCCCTACTCTAATAAATCTATTTCAGTGTCACTTCTGCGATAGACATGACTTGTTTGTTGTGCGATTGACGTCTGTACGCAAACGTCTTGCAGATTTACATAGAGGCCAACATTGAAAATCTCTAAGATGCCATGAACAAATTAAATGCAAATCTTTCATCAATTTACAACTGGTCTAAGCGTTTTGGCATTTTCGCCAACCCCGCTAAATGCCAAGAAATAATCGCAGGAAAGTCTAGATTGTTACAAACAATAGATAGCACGCCTTTGTCTCTAGTTTATTACAATGCAAAGGTAATCCTATTCTCAAGTTGCATCAAAAATCTTTGTCTAATAATCGACTAGTCAATGAGTTGTAATGCTCTTGTCACTGAAGTTAGAAGTAAGGTCATATCTTCCCTACGATTCTTGTATCGCCTCAAGCATTTCCTCGGTCCTAAAATCAAGCTCATGCTTGTGCAGACCTTAATTATGCCAATTATTGATTATGCGGATGTGTGTTACTCTGACTTAAATACAGATCTTATCAACAAGCAACAACGCCTTTCCAACAATTGTGTACGGTATATTTTCGGATTTCGAAAATATGACTATATCTCTGAATATCGTTCTCGCCTTAAATGGCTTACTATTCATAAAAGGAGTAATTCTATAATTTTACTTGTTCTCTTCTCAATTTTAAATGATCCTTTAACCCCTTTGTACCTAAAAGAAAATTTTCAGTTTGTTTCTTCAAGCAATGACAAGGAATTTCGTTCAACTACTTATTTAACAATTAGTATTCCTTAACTAGCTTTCATTAACTTTGTCAGTAACGCTTTTCCTTGCCTGATAATATAATATTAGTAGAGCTTCAAACAAATAAGGAACTATTTGAAATCACGATATTAGGTTGCCTTATCTGTTTTTACAGATTTATGTATGTATTTATTTATGTACTTTTATATTTTTGTGTATATTTATTTACCTTTTTTTGTATTTACCTATATTTAAAAGTATATGTATGTATCATATAATGACAAGTATTATTATTTTAGCTTAAAATATAACTTTCTCACTTAACCTAACACATCATCTCCCACCTCCTAGGTTGACTAGTAGAGAATGCCTGTAGGCATTGAGTCCGCGTATTAGACCCTAATTTTAGGTGTTGCAATAAAAAGTTTAAAACAAAAAGAAATAAATAAACATGACCAGCCTATTGCCAGTTTACATACCAGGAAGACGGCGACCTTGGTGCAAAAAATCTAAACTATAATGCCAATTATATATGTAATTCCAATGAGTAATGACTTTGAGTCACTCTAACGCCTATCTGCGAAGTCGTGATAAACTAAAAATTTTAACGCTTGCCTTCCACTCCAAAGTTACCGGGTTCAAATCCGGCTTGCACCAATGAATTTTTCAATTCACGTGCAATTAGTATAACACCAACTAATATCAAGAACTTTAAGACATGTATCAAATCGCGTGGTGATAAACATTAAAAAAAATACTTACCTCCTTCTCGCTCTTCGATACATTTGACGTGAATCTGATCATAAGTCAAATTGACGTTGGATATGATTCAGTATATCGAGCATCGTCTGACGTCAACCAGGAGTCGGAGATCCATCAATATTGACGTCACATAACCGATGAAGGATTCATCGATAACTAATCTATCGAACAAAGGTCGTTCAATTAATATGGATTTAATAATTAAAAAAAGAAACTGGTGCTAGGTACCAACGCAACTCCTAATAAATAACAATTAGTCAAATAGTACATACATGCTCATGAAGCTATTATATTTATATATTATTTACATAGTAAATTCCCTGACATATTGTATTATTTTATTCTATGTTTATTATTATTTCTTTTGTTATTTATTTATTTTTTAATTTCTTTTCACTGTTCGTGTGCACGTTACCGGTTTGGTCTACTTGCTAAATTTCTACCCAAAGGTTGTC
>DWLS01005572.1:0-12553 GCA_018246255.1 Pachliopta kotzebuea | reverse complement strand
AACGTCATCAGCATAACAGTGATACTTGCAGTTTTTAATTACATGCACAAGATCAGCAGAATATATAATAAATAGTTTAATAAACGTTTTATAAACTTTTTTTATATAAAAATTTACTGTTACATGGAGAGAAATCAATTAAGGCACAGTTGAAGCCCCGTGTAGATTGCAGTAGTTGTGCAGGGTCTCACAATAAGCCTGCACCAGTTCTCCTCGCCACGCCTGAGTTGGAACAAAATAAGTACACAAGATTAATTGTCCCCCAGCGGACAACAGTGCAGCGAAAGCGCATCCATGCCGTCCACTCGCCGCCATTTTGTACTTCCGGTCCAAGACACGATAGTTAGGGAGGGCACTTGATCTATCGACAACAGATATTGCCTCGTCCCGTAATATCGTATTATCAGCGCTAAAGCTGCTCTCGACATGATTTACTGTTGCAATACTCCCCTGGATCTTTCGTTTACGAAATTAAGCTTTGAGCTTGTGATAGTAGCATCATTAAAACAAAAGCTTTGGTTAACAAAAGTTATCTCATCATTGACAGCGCAAATGAGTCTTGTAAGGAATAAATTGATTTTTATGTTTGTTTAACTTTCTTATTAATTTTTCATAATTTAATGGAAGGGTATTATTAATTCACGTTTAGAATATTTTTCTGAAATGAAATCCTCACTTAATTAGAAGACTAAAGAAAACAATTACGAGCGCCCCTTAGGCTTGTATTGCTTAAACAAGTTTTCTCAGGATCGATGTTATAAATCGAGTAAAATGTTATTAAACAGTAGCCCCAGGGGTTAAAAGCCAATCAAAATTTTATTCACTATCTTACTGACGGAGAACGGAGCAAAAACATTATAGAAATAAGATAAAGTCTGGTGACGTTTTGAAACTGAGCAGTGCGCTTGTAAAGCCTTTGCGAATGACAGCCTTCCCTTCGCAACCGCCGGTTCGGAAGCACAGCCCCAGACTCTGGTGTACCGCGATAATAAAATATCATATATATCTTAAAAAATATTAAATGTTCATCTCGAAAGACATCCAAGTTTTAAATTTGTTCTTTTAAAAGCTGCCTTTTCAAATTATTTAAATTTCCTAACTTCACTTTTTAATCATATCCGGAGTGAAAAATTTTACTTTATTTCTCAAGATTTTATTCGAGTGCTTCGTTTTAAATACATTTATTCATGATGATAATGAAATAGTATATTATATTCTTTCATGGTTAAAATCGGAACATAATTTAATTGATACAAGTGGCCCATACAAAATTCTGAAACTTTGGGCACCCATAACGCGGGATCCCGACCACATACCAACAAAATTCCAGCTCACACAGTTCCGGCTCTGATCTTATCTAAGCGAGATCTGTCTGTATGCAAAATTTCATTTCTACCCCTTGTAGTCCTTGTACCATTGAAAATTGTAGACGGACGGACGGACACTGTCGTTTGAATAAGGATATTTTGTATTCACCACCAGTTAGCGGTAGAAATATCTGCCGTGACGATACTATGCTCAGTATAGTAATACAATATAAAATATACAAACTGAAAACTAACTTTGAAAACACAAACCACAAAGTAACGAATTAGTAACGTTTCCATAATATACGCTTCTAGTTTTAACTTTGAACTTGCACCCGAAGCCAGTAAGCAGTAATGAAACAGCAGCGAACATCACCATCCAGTGCACTTGCAACTTAAATTTGTTAACAGAGCCGAGTTTTAAATCACGCCTCGTGTAACACTGAAATAGACAGAAACGTGGCACCGGCAACTGTTTCTTTATACTTTGCTAACTCTGAATTATTTATTTACATGAAAATAGCCAATTTTATAGTTCTCAAACTTTTAAATCACTGCAAAAGTTGCAAATCACTCAAAAGGTCTGTTACACCGTTTGAACACAAACTCATGTGTGTCTTTACGTAAAAAATTGCCTTCTGATATTAAAAATCAAATCGATTTTTTAACTTAATTACGTTGAGATTTTTTTAACTTAATTATGTTGAGAATATTTCTTTATACTCGGTTCCGGTTTAAAGGGTGTTGTATGCTAGTGAAATTAATGGAGTGACGAAACTTAACACCTTACACGTCAAGACGACGAGCGCAATGTGACGAGCGCTGTATATACCATCTTAACCAGGCATATTGTTTTGAACAGCGCATCACTTACTATCAGGTGAACGCCTTGTTCCTCCAGTGGACCATCCGATCGAGACAATTAAAGTTTAACAATAGTGTCTGTAAAAGGAGATATCTTTAAAGTGCTTTAGTGTTAGTCATTCTAACTAGTGTCTTCTCATTATGTGTATCACTGACCATCAGATGAATGTCCAGCTCGTCACTATGTTTTATTAAACAAAATGTATCTGCTGTCGTTATTCAATTAGAGATTTCATCCTGGTACGTATCAGCACTATTTGATACACGTACCGGTATAATGTAAACCGATCGGTCTTACAATTCGCTCGGGCTGCATAATGGTATTCGAACTACGTTCAGGCAACAAAGGTACTCTGCGGGCAAGATTAATCGACAGTGGTACATGCCTTGGCACCGGAAACGCATCCATATCTGTCCACTACCGGCCATCCAACTGTACTGTCTGCCTGTAAATATGTATTTAGTTTGTGTTCCAAGTACTTTCCCGGTAAAGGATGAAAGAAACCTACACTTCATTTATCCCGGTGTAGACATTCATCAGTCCTTTATCAATTATTCTTCAAAAGTAAGCAAAATGTTGCGATAAGTAAATAAACTAACAAAGTAGGCAGTAAATTTAAAAAGCACTGATATCTTTAAACATAACAATGAATACTAGAAAAATATATAAACAATTATTCAATTTTGAAAAGAAATATTCTGTAGCGAAATGCGTAAGCAGCACTTACTGATTTAACGATGAACTTCAGCAGCTCACGAACTTAATATGTCTCCAGTTCCTTTTATCATGAAAATATATTTTATACCAATTTTACGGGCATTAATCATTATACCAATGTCTTATATATAAATATTTATATTACTTAATTCACTTGAAATTTATTACAACAATTTCATCAATCAACAAAACAAAAACATTATTACTAATTTTCTTAGATTACACTTTTGTAATTGCCTATATTTGCAGTAGCTTAGCATAGAAAAAATCCCGTTTCGACTCAGGGACTATGTTTGTTTTTATTAAACGAAGTGAAGAGACGAGCAAAGATTCACTTGATGATAAGTGACAGGCTTGCTTATCCATAACAACATGACGCTGGTTAAGATGATATGTATAACACCACATTGCGCTGGTCGCCTTGAGACGTAAGGTGGTAAGTCTTACTACCCTCCTTTCAATCCGGTACACAATAATGGTTGCACTTGACTATTTTGCTATAATACCTACTAGACAGTCTCCCGCTATAGAGACTTATTACTAATACAAATATACTGTACGATTATAATACAGACGGTCTACTCCATTTGTCAACATATGAGAGCGAAAGTTTCTTTTGTGTCCACGCTTCACCATCCACGACCTCATTGATATTTACCACCACCTGAAATTAAGTGAAATGTTACAGATATGTGTTTTAATGTTAACTTTAAGTACGCTAAATACAAGCAATGTTTTGAACCTTTTTTTTTGTCACGGGAAAAAGTTCAAAAGGTACACTGCTTTTGGAGGAAGTCAGAGTTATGTGGGATTTATCCCCTCTAAAACCCCCTCGGTGGTCATCCTCAGTACGCAATGTAGATGGAAGGCCCAGGGATCTCCTACGGAACTCACCGGTTCTACACTGCTGCTATTCATATCCCTGAGATCTTTTCTTAACCTAAGCGAAAAAAGAGAAATTTTTGAAGTAGACCTAGAAAGTGGTAAATAAATAGCATTGTTACTTATTCACTGTTGATTCTAATTTCTTTACTTCTTAAGTTTAATTATATAACTTAAAAGTTTAATGTCGAGTTTAGTGTAACGTTAAGTGTCGAGAATAATTTATTTACTTATACACATCGTGACATGTAACGTGAATTGTAATAATCTTTGTGAAGATACCCGTGTACAGTTTTGTGTACACAAAAATATAGCAAAAGCTTTCCCAAAAATCCAATTTCATTTTCTCAATGCGGATCATGAAATATTTGAAATTTTTAACATACTCGACGGATTTATTTTCGGCTTCTTCTGAGAAATTTTTAACTTTGTGCTCGCGGAGGGAAAATGGGGTAAAGCGATACGGCGCAGCGGTGCGCAGGAAATTAAATCAGTGCCACCTTACTTACCTGCATAATCCTTCCCCACTTGGAGCCTCGCTCGGTGCTGCCGGTATATACGCTCAAGTGCTTAGTCTAACCGTTCGATGCAATCATCTAAATGAATTTCCTCGAATACACATTAAAACTTATATTAAATACAACACCAAGTCATGTACTAATCACGCTGTCCGAACTAGAACTAAGCAAGAGTTCCTGGAACCTGTTAATTCCCCGAATGTTATCTTACACTGGAACCTTTAACTTAGGTCTTTATAAATGTTCCTCTATCATTTTCGTATTATAAGTTGTAATGCCCACATATTTTTACTTATATATCACCCTCCTTAAGCACGCATAATACATATAAGTAAAGTACTTATTTTACGAATTTTGTTAATATGACGTACTCTTTACAATTATAAAGTATAATTATTATTTAAATTTCTTCTCCTTATATACAATACGTTTTACTTATAGTGTGTAATAATACCAAAAAAAATATTATAGTATATTTAGCCAACTTTATATTCATTCGACAAATATCTAATAGATTGTTAGTGTTTTTAAACGTTCGTTTCTTTGACTTTTTAGTTTTCTGAAAGGACAAAGTTTCTTCTCTATGTACGTAATAATAAATGATTTTTTTTTGGTATACTTTGATGAATCTGGATTAGTTTCAAATAACTTTTTGATTTATTAGAAAATCAAAGAAAATTTGGTTTCGTAATTTATAGCAAATAAACGTTTGAAATCTTCTCTGATTCCCATATAAATTGTTACTAAAAGAAATTAAAAAGTTCTTAAGTAATAATGTATTAATGAATATTTTATTTATTAACAAGCGGTCTTCCAGTGGAAGATGTACAGAAGCCAAGTAAAAGGAGCAAAGCAAAAAAACAAAACCTGTCTTAAGATGAGGGAAACGTTAAGAAGAAGAAGATTGGCAATGTTGTTAACAGGAAGTAACCTAATTTCGGACGGTGTTATTACATCACGGCCGGAACTCCGTAGGAAATTAACAGATTATCGACTTAACTGCGTCTTGATAGTTTAAACAATCATTAAGATGTTTTACAAAGTTTAAGTAATTAAATGAAGATGGTAAATAAGTTTAAATGTTTACATTAGATTTCATTAATCGGTAAAGCAAAAAACTTAACCAAGAGACATAGAAATCATGACGCTTGGTTTCATATTTTGATTTTTAATATTTACATATTCATAGTATGTTATGTATATCATATTTTTAAAATATTTCAAGCCAGATTAAAGTAGACACAGAAATTATTGCAAAAAGTTATTCATTTGAATAATGCGGAATAGTGAGGAAATTTGGTTTAAAAGCAAACAAGTATTTCATAATCAGTATTGATCATTCTTAACCACACCGTCATTTCCCTTTACTTGTAAAATGCGACTGAGGAGAGAAGTATTCTAAGGAAGAAGCACCAGTTTTCCATGTGCCCGTTCACGAGTATACTGCGCACATCTAACCGCATGCCAAGCCATAGAGAGTACAGCAAATAAAGGGATTATTTGCTCACTTATACCTATAAACTAATTCACGTATGTTTAATTAAAAAGCCTGAGGGCGTCAGAAAATACAACTATATAGATGTAGTAACTCGATACTAATAAAGCATCAGATATTAAATTTCAACCTTGTTACAGTATTTTGAACCCGTTCAAAATGATTTAAGTAATCAAAGGAGAGAGGAAAGCAAAACAACAGTTAACAATAGATTTTTGAACTGTTTCTCTTTTATTCGTATCTTTCTACACACTGAATAGTAAATATAATGCATACCATAAATTCAAAGATATTATTAATATGTAGTGTGAAAAGATGTACATATACACATACAACTAGCTCTGTTTTAAATTTCGAAGTATTACTCTCATAGTTAATCTACTGCCATAATACGGTTACTGTGTTTTTATTATGGAATGAAATCCTATTATCTTGATCTATAAGTACGTAATCAAGTTGAGTATAAATCTGTCATTATATACTTTATTTAGCACTGACTCTAGGTGCACAAACTCCTCATCAATATTGACTTGTGGCACAAGCTAACATTTATTACAGAAGTCATGTTTGAGTAAAACTGGTCTATATTATTATCTATATATATGTCTCTAAATAAGTAGTTTCCTCGTTATCATTGTTCTTCACACATTTGTAATAACATGATTTTAGCCAGCTTTTTATGTTGACTTTGTGTACAGGTGTCTATAGCCTTTTTCATCTGATCAGTTTCTATTCATCATCATCAGAATACATATAAATATCTAAAATAAATAGTAAATAGAAAATATAATTCTTTGCTCTATGCAATAGGCAAGATCTTACAGGTTAAGCTAACAGTATGATTTAGGTTTAAGTTATTTATACGTTTAAAGCAACACATTAATACAGAAAAGGCCTAACAAGCGTTGCTATGAAAAGGATAATTTCGAGGCGTGTAATTTATTTTTCTGACCGTATTGTGTAAAAAGAAAAGCGTGATAACGCGAGTGCCGTCGAGGGCGGGCCCCGTCGCGGCCATTAGAGCTAACGAGCCTCTACGCAAGGACAAAATGTCCTGCCTCCCTGACAATGCCCACCTCGCCACCACGATGTATGTAGCTTTATGCAAGGACGCATTATACTGCCACTGACCTCTGTTATATTTATTTTCATATTTAACCTCATACATTTCTATTTTTACCTGTGAATAATTGATAACAGAAAACAATACGTTAACATTTAAACTGTTTACGAACACTCCATCTAATCTAGTCTATTTAATAGAAAAACTCATATCAAAATTTATACATCATGTCTTAAAGATAAAAATTAGAAAAACCGTAGAAGCGTTCCACTTGTTTGTAAGTGATTAGCTTATATACGTACATCTCTGTAGGCGGAAACCGTCTAGGTAGGTGCTAGGTAGCTCATATTGCAGTGAACAAACAGTACGGAGCAATGATAACCCTGTTCCGGATTGAAGGATGTTGTTGATATTGAAATCACTAAGATGACGAGACTTTACATCTTATATCTCAAGGCGACGAGCGCAATGTGAAGCTGTGCATATTTAAAATGCAAATTTCAAAACTGAAATTACAGTTGAATAGCACAGCACAAGTCTGTAAACATGTTAATTGTAATTAATTTTCTCGAAAAAGTCGGAAATAATTTTAATACAATAAACGTATACTGCAGTTAAAAAATAAAAACATGTCATTATAAAAATACTAGTTATCATTATCATTGGACGAAAGAAACTCACTGCTGCACATAAGCTCGACTTCATGTAATTGTAATTTGTTCACTTCATCGACCACTGTTGACATTAACAAAACTATCCTGCTGTATACAAGAGTAAACCCCTGTCGTTTTATATTGCTTTAGAGAACAGAGTTAACCGCATGCCAGTAAATTGCGCTAGGCTTCAACAAATTCCAATCTGCATCCCCTGCACTGGCTGCAATAAAACAGGGACACTGAAGCCGTTATACATCACAGGCATTGTTTTTTCTTTACACTTACTAGCTACAGGGGTAGATCACTGATAGCTTTTATATAGCACAGCACCCATTTCTGTTGTACAAACATTAGTGTTCCTGTATGAAAGATGCTGTAGCTAATGAAATTACTATAGTAACGAGACTTAACGCCTTATATCTCAAAGCAACGGACGAAATATGGTTCTGTGTCATCTTGCATCACATCGTGCATATTACCAGTACCACGATAATATGGGCAAGTGTATTATTCACTATTAGGCGAAAGCCTTACTCGTCTCATTGATTCATTAAATAAAAAAAAATTCTTGTACATTACAAATGTTAATCAAAAAATCTTTCGTCTAAAGGCGACTAATACAGTGAGCAGAGTTTACCATTCTCACCAGCAGTTTATTATGGTCAGACGTATCATAGATTATTCAACATTTAAAATAACCTGCCTTCAAGATTAGTCTTTTGTCTGGAAAATTAAAACTCCTTTTACGGTTTTTCTTTAATTAACTAACAGTCCTTTTTCATTTATTTTACTAGGCGACGAGACGAGCGAGGCTTTTACTTCATGGTAAGCGATACGTCTGCCTATAATAACGCAGTTTTAACTAAAATGGTATAAGCCACCACATTACATCCGTCGCCTTGAGACATTAGATGCTAAGTCTCGTTACACCAGTAATTTCTCTAGCATTCTTCTAACCAGAACACAGTAATGTATGCACACTTCTATTTGTCGGCTGCAAAAGGAGCCGCTGCGGTACCTACCTAGAAAGTCTTGTATTATAAGAGAACAAAGAGAGAATTGATTATTTCATATTTTTGTCCTTCCAGTATCTGTTAACGGTAACTATGCGGTATTAATTAGTGTGGAATTCAATAAAAAATATAAGTCGAGTCAAGAAATTACTTGGGTTATGAGACCATTACCCAAGTAATTTCTCTAGCTGCAGTCACCTACAAACCAGAACACAGTAATGTTTTGGCGATTTCTACAGGAATTGTAGTGATACCTACACGGTTTGCCGCAACAGAGACCTGCTATCAGTAAATTTAAAAAATAACCTATTTTGATATCCTAATTCTTTCAGTACTTATCCATCACATCATTCTTACTAACTGGAATTGTAATGAAGATAAATACATTATCCCCTTCCTATATTCCCGAAGAACCCTGTTATTTTATATATCAGCCATTCTTTGTTCGATGAAACAATGAGTTTTGTAATTGTTTTAAAGAGACTATTGGATAACAGCTGCTTTGTTCAAGGCTTGCTATAGATAAATAGTGACATATCAAGAAATCCAACTTCCACATACCTGTAACATATGATATACACGAATAAAAGTAAAACTAAATTTCGTATTACAATGTAAGGTATCGACGAGTGAAGAGTATGGATCCTAGTTCATTATGAATTAGGATTACTTATATAAAAGTACACAAAAATAAGTTAAAATTATGTATAAGTAAGATAGTGTTTTTCCTTTATCTGTAATAAGATCGTGCACCCTTAGAGAAGTTTTATCGACGCTTCCGGCTAAAGTTTAAGTGGGCCGTCACTTGAGGCGACTGCACTTATTTCCCTGACCTACAATGCGGTTAAATTAATATCCGGTCGCGGTGTACGGTCATTACGAGGAAGCTGCGGAACCGTGTCCGATCCAATTTGTTGCATGCTGCAGCTGCGCCCCCGGTAACAGGTAATTCAGGCTCGCGTACGCAAATTATATTTGTTTTATAAAAGGCTAATTAAAACTGACATTATATATATACATTTTACTAGTGGACGGTCTCTGTTGCCGGAGATTTTCTAGGTATGTACGTTAGTAACTCCTGCTGCAGCCAACAAACAGTAGTGTTTCGGTTTCAAGAGCGTTGTAAGCTAGTGAAATTATATGTATAACAAGGTAAAACGGAACTTAACACATTATAGCTGAATTCAATGAATTAAATTGTATATTTTTTTTTTTTTTTTTATAACATCTGAGAGGCAAACGAGCAACCTGATGGTAAGTGATTAACCGCCGCCCACGGTCACTAGCGATGCCAGTGCGTTGCCTACCCTTGAGATAACAATATGCTCTTTTCTTGAATAGAATATACCACCTTAACCACAGCAGCATTGTTATGGACGAGTGTTTCACTTACCATCAACTGAACACCTTGCTCGTCTCATCACCTTATAGATTTTGTAAAGAAACATAAACTATCTTATAATTTAACACCGTAAGGGAGAGATAATGTTATGACAGGACATTTACCTGAAGGTGAGTGATATGCCTGGTTAGTAAGAATGGCCCTAGGAAGCGTTATACAAACAGCATCGCTTTGTACGCCTCCTTAAGATACAAGATATTAAGTTTCGTTACTTAACTTCACTAGTTACAATACCCTTCAAACCGGAACACAATAATGTTTGCACAGTACTATTTTGAGGTAGGAAGTAGGGCAAGGGTCGTGCCTTCACAGAAGCTCTTCGACAATACTAATCTAACATAGACGTATTGACAAAGTTATTAAAGGATCTATAATAATTGTAGGACTATAATACAAACGTTATATAAAGCCTTAACGAAATAAAGTAGCTGAAAAAAATTCGCTCAGAAAGTACACCGCAGATATAATAATGCCTTGTAACTTATCTCCGTTATCAATCGGTGGCTGTGGATTGAAAACTTGTGTAAGCCGAAGATCCTGGCTGAGACAAGTTTCCCCGGACGGGGTTTTTTTTTTGCCTCCGCGATAAGTTCGTTTTGCTGACAGATTATATCGCTCTTTCAACTGGGGGATCTGTGAAGCCGAGTCGTATCTCCTTTTGTGGATTATGAAAATACGTTTGTGTAACTACGAACTTCTCCTTATCTACCTACATATATAAAAATGGATCGTACGAACTGTTTGAGAACACGTCCACGAAACTGATGAAGCGATCACCATATTGATTTTTTCGTATATTTGTTTAAGATGAATATAGTTTTAAATCCAATTTGTTAGTTTAAGCATGTTAATAATTAAATTACATGTGCTTAGAAAATATTTCTAGAACAAAAGACACAGAATTATTTTTAATTATTACATAAATATGATCGTTTAAAGTACCTAATACATCTTAAATTATTAGCTTGAATGTACCTAATTCTATCTATTAATTTTAGATTTATCGGTAGATTATCTGGAAACGGATAAGTAGTATTTACACTCAATATGTTTTTATATTAAAATTTATATCTGGTGAAACGCGAATGGTTAAAATTAACGATCACATTCACCTCAAAATTAGGTTAATGCAAGGCGCGTAATGTAGCAGTGGCAGTAAACCAACAAGGTATTAAGTCATCGGCCATAACGAGCCGCATTACAGATCCGATGGCCCCTGTGGGATCCGCTGCTAGGATCCGGTACGGAACCGTTCGTAACGACAGAGTGAATAATTTTCTAGATATTTTAACGAAAATGTTCAATTTCACTATAATATGATAAAAATTAAAATTAAAATCAACATTTACAAGAATTCTGAATAGATTATGCGGCTTTTTACTATGTACCTCATTCGTTTTCATTCAATTCATTTTTTTACCAGAGTACTTATATAGAAGTCTGAAGAAATATTTCTGATTTTTGGTTAATACCATCTAAATTCACGACGGTGATCGCACTCAATGTATTATTACCTAGAGTCAGGGAATCTTCCTTTACGAAACGCACGGGTGTGTTTCAAAATATCGACCATATCCAAGGTAGAATCCTTAGCTCGCGCTTCCTGTTCAGAGATCAATCTCCCTCATTCCGTTACATATAAAAACTAACATAATAAGACAGACTTAATAAAGAGAATGGATATATTTGCAATAAGGAACTTTTAGAATTTATTAAAATGGAGAATTGCGGTTTGAAAATAAGTTAAAATAACGATTCGGGCCCAATTACATTCTTAATGTCCCCTTGGGGCGTGATCAGCGGAAACACGCTTTACTTTATCTGCTTTTGTATCTTTATTGTATTGCTTCAAAAGATGGCTTGGTTTAAATTTATGCACTATGTTATGGTAATTAAGACAATTTTAGTTTAACCGTGAAACGATCTCATCGTACCCAAAGCGCCAATTAAATCGGTTATTTCCGTTTAAAAATTTAATAGCTAATTGTAGTACCTTAATAGTTAATTGCAGTAGAGAGAAAATCTTTTCATAGCACAAAATGTTGTAGTCTTTGATATTATGTGCAAAGCCTTTAAGGAGCAAAGAGTTTGTTCAGATTTATAACGTAACTTGATTGTAAATAGTTGTTAGCAATTACTTTGTCGTTATAGAGTAAGGCTGTCATTTGCACTATTCGCCTAAATCCTGAAAAATTATATGAAGCAATCGAAAAAATCTTAGGCTATTTAACAAGTAAATTACTAAGGACGTAATAAACGGTTGAACTAGAAACACTTTACATATTATAACATTAAATATATTTACAATTATTTTTTTCCAATAACCTTCCCCAACTATTTTACTTTGACTTCAATAAATCATGAAACACAAAATATAAAAAATACGAAGTATTCAAAAGTCTAAAATTTACGCAATAAAATATATTTTTATTTAAAAAAAGAACTTTTATTTGTGAAATAAGTTTTTATTATGAAAATTTTAAGACTGCCAAAGATGTTAAAAACTGAGACATCTTTATACTGAATACTTTCAAAGCATAATCTACTACTGCTTACTACTTTAGAGAGAGAAGTCCGGTCTATGCCGGGACCGGCCGGTCGTTGGGGTGCCCTGTCGCTGACAGATCCGGGGCAT